>CAUYPK010140017.1:0-55051 GCA_963574355.1 Loris lydekkerianus | reverse complement strand
GCTTGTGTTTAAATAGCTGTTAAAAAATAAAGTTTTTGGGAGCTTGATCAGAATCTTGTCATACTCCCCGTTCTTCATGTCTCTTGTTCCTTCCACTCTCTCCCCCCAGACCCTAGGTCCCTGCTGAACTAGCCCCGTGGGCTGGGGCAGCCTGTGGCTGTCAGTGTCTAGCAGGGGCAGAACTGGGGAGCTGTCCCAGGCCAAGCCTCACTTTCCTCCAGGAACCTGCTCACCCCCACATAATGTCCCTCTGATCACCCAGCACCCAGGGCCTGCTCTGTCTCCACCATTCGCGGCTGGCATTATTAGTCATCTTTACATACCTGGGAGCCCTTCCCTCCCACCCCACTGATTGTAACCTCCTTAAAGGCAGCTCATAGATTCTGGCATAGGGAGGAGGTGCCCAGTCAACACCAAGTCAGGGAAAAACAGGTGAATGGATAAAATCACATCCTCATTGGAATGATCAGCTTTGCTGAAGGACGGGGACAGGAACTTCAGTCACCTTTGGTTCTTACCTCGAGAGGGACCACCAGCAATGCCAGGAGCTCCTGGGATGCCAGGATCACCTGGAATCCAAAACAAGAAACCCTGTTTACATCACCTCCTCCGGAAAGCCTTCCCTGATTAAGCCCAGGCACACTCAGTGTGTGGCCCAACAATTGTGCCACATCTCCTAGCCATGTTTCTGCAATGATACCACCAGGTTGCTGCACAGAGACTCCGTGTCTCCACCCCTCCCTCCCTCTGGCCTTCCCTTCCTCCAGCCCCTGACCATCCCAAGACTTCAGCAGCAATAGCACCTGCTGCCTTCTCCCCAGGCTCTGGGCTCTGGTGCCAGGCCTTCCCCAATGCCTCAGCACCTTCCTGGCTGCTCCCTCACTGACCTTTGTCTCCTTTGGGGCCCTGAGGGCCAGGTGGGCCTGGCGGTCCCTGAAGGTTGAGTCCGAGAGAACTGGACCCTGGAAACCCACAACACAGAGAGCTGTCAGCCAGGGCTGCAGAGGCTCTGGCTGGAGCCAGAACAGGGCAGGGGCTCAGCTCTTACCTGAGCTTGAGAACCCTGGGAGGCCCTGCTCTCCTGAAGGATATACAGAGAAGGGCAGTTAGTCTCACCTTCCTTGCCCTGTCCCCAATATCATCCTCAGAGACTCCCCAAGATCCATGGTTGCTGGGACAGCATTGGTCTTTGGGCAGTACCTAGAGCTACTACACACACACACAAAAAATCTCACACCACACACACTCACATAAACATTCAGCCACTCACAGAGACACACCTGGACCCACTGGTGTTCATTTGGACCAAATGTGTTTCCATTGAGCTGAAAACTCTTGGAAGGTCAGCTTGTGCCAGCCCGCCCCTCCCCAGGTTTTGTTTGGTGCCAGCGGTGCCTGCTCTACTGTACCTTGGTGTCCTCGGGGGCCTGGGGGACCTGAGGGAAGGAGGTAGAGAGCCATCAGACAAGTACCAACCATGTGTTGTGGCTTCCACGGGCTCCCAGTGGAAGGGATGGGGGCTTCTTCCACCAGGCCAAAGCAGGGTGGGAATTCTGTGTGGAGTTTCTGACCACTGTGCTCCACCCCTATCCCATGCTCCAGGCTGCTGGGGGTGTCTTAACGGGACATGGCAGGAGGATGAAGAAATGTCTCGGCTCATCCAGCCTCATCAAAACTCCCCTGCCTGCCAGGTGGTTGAGCAAGGGACACACAGTGACTTCTGGGATCCCTCAGAGACTTTCTCACCTTGGTCACCCTTGGGGCCTGGGGGTCCAGGTGGGCCTGGGGGGCCAGAGAAGAAGGTCTCTGCAGAGAAAAGAAATAATTTGAGTGCGGACACAGCAGAGTTTGTGAGGGGCAGCACCCAGCATAGCACAGGGCTCACTGCACACGCTCATCAGTGGGTGGGTAGGGTGGGAGGTTGGGAGGTTGGGTATAAAGATAAATGAATGATGAACAGATGAACAGATGCATGCGTGGGTAAATGAATTCTGCTAGAGACAAGCTCTGGCCTCCTGTTTGCTCTCAGGTGTGTTATTGCATTTATCTCATTGCACGCCCACAGGTCCCAGCTGCTGTACCAGCTACTGTCTCCTCACGGAGGACAGGAACCGGGTCTCCCTAGTCCAGCAGTTCTCAACCTATGGGTTGCAACCCACAGGAACTGTGTTAAAGGCTCACGGTATTAGGAAGGTTGAGAACCACTGCCTAGTCAATCCAGAAACTCCCAAAGGGCAGAGTGGCTCCCTCTCTCAGCCAGGCTGCCAGGGGGGTTGGGTTGGCCTGGTTTATTGCCCCCATGAGCAGCAAGTGGCAGTAAGAGCATAGAAACATGGCTTGGTGGAAAGCCAGCAGAAGGAAGCATGTAAGCCAGCCAGGAAGACCACAGGCTGCACTACAGCTCATGCCTGGGCGAGGGCAGAGGTGCGGGACAGGTGTGATTCAACTCCCTGACATTACCTGAGTTCGCCAGGAGAGATCCTGGGGGGCCTGGTGGGCCTGGCAAGCCTTCTCCTAGAAAAGAGGACCCCAAGACTTATTAGTGCCAAGAGGGGGGAAGAGGGTTCATATGAGTTAATACAGAGGGGCCTGGGCTCAGGGTCCCATTGCTCCCTATCCCTCACCTCCCATCCCAGCAGGGAGCCTGGCTATCACCCAGAGGGCCTGGAATAGAAGGCCCTGTGGAAGAGAGTGTGGAAGAGGCAATGCTGAGCTCAGGGAGCTGATACCACTCCTGGGAGTAGGACCGTGGCTTCCTCACTAAGTGCTGTCCCCTGTCCCCCAAGAGGCCCCACCTTCCAGAGGTCCCTGAGATGCTTACCTGGTGGCCCACGTGGCCCCGGTGGCCCCGGAGGACCTCGTAAATCAAGACCTTCTGTAGAGAGAAGAAAACAGAAATGAGCAGTTGTCGGAGGCTGTTCTCTGCTACACTTCCACACCTCAGCACGACTGTCAGTCCTAAGCACCCTGGGCGTCACAGACCAGAGACCAGGCCCTAGGTCATGGCATGGGGACCCTCCAATAACCCATCTGCTAAGGGTGCCTTCACTCAGAGGGAGGCGAAGTGCAGTCACCTTCCCTGGCAGCTGATGAGTCCCCAAGAACTGAAGCCCAGGTGTCAGAGACCCTGGGTTCAAATTCCTGTCCTGACACATCTAGTGGGCGACTCTGGGCACGTTCTCAACCTAGTTCAGTCTCTGTAAAGCACAGTGAGTCCCACAGGACAGGGTGCTGTGAAGACTCAGTGAGACACTGCTAAATGCTGCCTCCCTAACACAAGAACACAATGAACACTGGACCAGCTGTGGCCATCATCTTTGTCCTTCAGTACGCTGGCCGTCCAGGTGGAGGCCCAGCACATCTCCATCTGGGTTCTTTGAAGGACTCTTCAATCAGGAGGATGCTAATAGCCCATGGACCCTTGTCACTGCTCTCGGAGTGGGGGCTGCACTCCTGCCACATGCTCACAGTCAAGGCCAGGGCTGCCCTGGGTCCCCCTGGCATCCTAGAACCTGGCAGCTGCCCCCCCCATTCACCCTCCCACACTAGACAACCCCCTGCTGTTCCTTTCAGCTTTCATTGCTCATCCTGCCATCCTCACGTTGGGCCCTGGCGGGTGACTCGCTGGTGCAGCTGTCACAGGCCGTGAGTGTGGTGCTATTGCTCTACACCCACCCCCAGCGCCACCCGCCAGAAGTATGGTGCCACTCACGGGCAGCAAGGACCTCAGAGATGGAGCTGCTACTAGCCAGGAACGATTCACCAGCAAGTCCTTGCTCACCTCGTGGGCCTGGGGGGGGGGGGGGGGCGAGGGGGCATAGAGTTAGGGTGGGCCCAGCCCGCAGCAAATGGTTCCTGCTTACCCGTGGGAGCTGGGACCCAGGTGCCAGGTGTGGGCAGGACCTGGTGGAGAGAGTGGGGCCAGGCCTTGAGCACTGGGTTGTCAGTGGCCAGAGCTGCCCCCAGGAGGAACTGGGCCAGCCTTTCTTAAGCCTGTTTTTGACATTTGGAGTCAATAGACAGGAGGCATGATTATCAAGGTCTGGTCACATGAGCCCGGGGGCCTGTGTGGCAGCTAGGCTCAACCCTGGCCAGGGGACACAGTGCCTCACTCTCCCTGCCCCGAGGACTCCTACTTTCTCAGAAACATGGAAGAGGATGAGAGGAGGCGTCTCCCCTGGCAGCTGAGGCCTCACAAGGCTCTTGGTGAAGAGCCCTGTTGACCCCTGCTCTTCTTTTCCAAACCACACATCTCTCACTTCATCTAAAACACGGGCGCCCACGTTCCCCCATGAGGAAAGTCCTCTTCACTGAGCCCACGGGGCCATGTTTTCTTCCAGGGCGTGACATACCTTGCTGTCCTGGGAGACCGGCTGGGCCAGCGGGGCCTGGAAACGGGGTTGGGGAAGAAAAAGCTAAATCACACCCCTAGGGGTTACGGGAACTGAAGAAAGGGCAGTCACCCAAATACACACATAATTCCTTATGAGGCCTGGAACAGTGGCCCAAAGAAGTCAACTTGCTTATTTGAATTTGAGAGCAGTAAACAATTTGAGACCAGCCCTGTGTGGTCTAGCTTGCTGAGAATATCTCTAACAGGTCCTGGGACCTGCAGGAGGCAGGGCTGTCCTTTGTGGCACTGTCATTTAATGGTTAGGGACTACTTCTACGTTCCCCAAGTGTCCCCAAGTGTCTCCCCTCTCACTGGAACTGGTCAGCAGGGAGGCTGGTGCATGCTTGCACTGGCAGGGTTAAGTTGTATTCTTCGTTTGTGTGTAAAATGTTTAAATAATTAAAAGATGCTTATAACAAAGTAACAGGCATTTTGGAAAAATAGGAAAAAACTGTCCATAATTCTTTAGCTTGTGAATATTTCATCTTATTTCCTTCTAGAACTTTTCTTTGTTTGTTTTTGTTTTTGTTTTTTGAGACAAAGTCTTACTCTGTTACCCCATCTCCAGTGCCCTGGTGTCATCTTAGCTCACTGCAATTTCAAACTCTTGGGCTTAAGTGATCCTCTTACCTTGGCCTCCCAAGTAGCTGGGACTATAAGAGTCCACCATGATGCTGACTAATTTTCCTATTTTTAACAGAGATGCAGTCTTCCTCTTGCTCAGCCTGGTCTCAAACTCCTGAGCTCAAGCAATCCACCTACCTTGGCCTCCCAAAATGCTAGGATTACAGGCGTGAGCCACTGTGCCCAGCCTGAATATTTGAATACTCTAAATAATTCTGTTATTTCCCAGGAAATTTTTTTTTTAAGACAGCCTCACTTTGTTGCCCTGGGTAGAGTGCCGTGGCATCATAGCTCACAGCAACCTCCAACTCTTGGACTCAAGCAATTCTCTTGCCTCAGCCTCCTGAGTAGGTGTCCGCCACCATGCCCAGCTATTGTTAGAGATGTGGTCTCACTCTGGCTCAGGCTGGTCTCAAACCTGTGAGTTCAGGCAGTCCACCTGCCTCAGCCTCGCAGAGTGCTAGGATTACCCCACACCCGGCCCACTCCTAGGAACTTTTTTCAGAAGTCCTCATATTTTTGTCATGATCCCATCATTGTTGGTTGATTAGGGACACTTTCTCCTAATAATTGCTAGCATTTTTGTTGCCCTGGATGCATGTTATCAAATTGTTATGTCAAGTGTTCTGCCTGGTTGCAGGCTAGGAAGACAGATTAGGCCACATCCTCACCCTGCTGCTTACTGGCCCTGAGCCTCAGCCTTCCTACCTGTGAATCTGAGGCAGCTCCAGCCTCCTCTGTGGTAAGATGTGATAACTGACCTCTGGGACAGTAAGAGTTTGTTTTTCTCAGGCCAAACTCCTGACTCTCTCTCCTGGGTTCCCACCTGGGGTTTCACCCTTGAGCAAACATAGCTAGAGTTGATGCAGCCACGGCCTGCCATTGATTTGGGGAAAGCAAAAGAAAGGACTGACCTGGGGCACCTGGAGGTCCTGGGGGTCCCATGGCTCCAGGAGGCCCTGGGGGGCCTGGGACAGTGAGTGTTGATGACCCTTCTGCAAACAGAAGACACGTGGAACACTGAGCCCCACTCTTCTTGCTCAGAAGTGCTGGGACCCAAGCCAGGTTTTAGTCTGGGCAGGCTCAAGTTTCTTCCTCTCATCACCGCTAAACTTTGCCCCTTCCTTTGCTGCTGATCCAAAGGGCTCACAGCCACATCTTGCTCAGAGCACCATGCTGGCAGACTGGCACTTCTTGGAGGGCAGAGCCAGAGTAGGTCCCCAGTACATGAGAGAGACACAAGCAGGAGGGTCCCTCCCTGACCTGCCTACCTGAAGTCACGATCTTGCCTGGAGCTCCTGGTTCACCTGGGAGGGGAGGAAGAGGAGGAGAGTGGTTGTTCCAGGGATCAATTGGTAGCTCCATAAATTATTTGCAAGGCTTCTGATTGCACTTGAGACCACTCCTGGGGCTTCTCTCTGGCTAACGGCATTTTAATGAACTGCAGGGGAGTGTGCCAGATGCATTAAGCAGGGTCTCTCATCCATCTTTGCCCAGAGTAGGGGCCACATGGGGGCCCGTGGGAGAGTCTGCCTTTCGGTGAGGCCAGAAAGAGGCCAGCCTGAGAGCTGCTCATGCTCCCACATTCCTGCTCCTCTGCCCCAGAATCGATTTAGGTGAGAAAATTACACAAAGGTCAAAGGACAGTGGTGGTGAGTTCCTAGAGAATTCTACGGGACAGTTGCAGAATTCAAAGGGGGTTCTGTGGGTGGTAAGAGTGGGACATCCTGAGTTACATGCAGAGCAGCGTCTTTTCTGCCTGTGTCTCAGGGCACTGAAAATGCAAGTGTGTGTGGAGGACTTCCAAGAAGAGGATGTCGGATCCACACATTCCCAAACTTCATGACCACTGGTGCGTCTCTCAGTACTAACAATCTGGGGACTGGCTTGGGGAAATCATTCTTTAGGGGCCACTGTTTCCACTTCCCAAGGTCTGTAAGCAATGAAGTCATTCACAGGAGGAACAGATGACTCTGATTTTCCCCCGGGAGAGGCGGGGGTGGTCTCTGCTCACTAACCCTCAGCCTGTGGTCAGAGCTGAGATAGGAGAAAGCCCAGGAGTTTGTCTTGTTGGGTACAATCCAACATCAGGTAAAATGTCCACTTTTGTGCATGGTGTCCAGGTAGGGTCTGAAGTCCCCCTTGGACAGGAAGCCATGGGCCCTGGAGAATCCTCAGGAATCCCCAAACCCATGAGACTCGATTATAGGTACCACACACTCACAACTGGATTTATGGACCCAGAAATTTCTCTGCCTGGGATGTATGAACTTGTTTGTCATTATTTTGGAATTACAGTTACTCATCCCTAAAGAATTCCTTGGCCCAACTAGTCACTGGAAGTAGTTTCTGGAAAGTAGTTATTTTAGGGTCCCACCAAGGGTAACAGTGACTGCTCATGACAGAGCATGGCTCTACAGTGTGTCAGGTTCAGGAGCATGGGGGTCACAGGGACAGAAGGAGGAAGACCATCCTGAGCACTGTGTATCCCTGGACTCTCTCGGGGTCAGGGTCTGAGGGACAGAACTGGCTCAGAGTGTCACCACACTGCCCCATCCCACCCCTGAGGACTATTTCCCCTCCCAGTACTTGGCCTGGCCCCCTTAGCAGCACTCAACACTCAATCAGCCTGTGTCGAAGCCTTTCTCAGGAAGAGTTTGGTTTACCTGGTAAGCCAGGTCACACCAGGGCTTACCTGAATGATAAGGATTCCTGCCCAGGGGGAAAAGAGAGTGGGGACTGAGCACTGGGGGACATTTTAGAGGGAAACCAGGGGCAGGAAAGGCAACACCTTCCCAGATCCTCCTGCAACAGCAGCCTAAAGACATTCAGGTATCAAAGCGGGGATGGGTGTGGGGTGTGTGGGGAGGGGTTCGGGCCTTGGCACTTGGCACAAAGTCCCTTGTCACCCAACCTCATACCCTTCTGCTGGAGCCACTAGATGCCACTGTTGATCCAGGCTCTGGCCAGAGAGGGCCTTCCCTCCTGCCAGTCCCTCCCTTCCTGCAGACACTGTTAGTGAAAAGGAAGAATATCCTTCCATTTAGAAAACCACCTACCTTTAGTCCCTGGTCGGCCTGGGGTACCAGGAAGTCCTGATGTGATTCGAAAAAAGTCAGTCAGAATGGTGAAGGCTTAGCAATTTCACACCCCTTGGGTGGCAACCTGTGCTCTGTCACTCAGCCCAGCTATAGCTGCCCTGAGACCCATCTGCTCTGCCTTGGCCCAGGCTGACCAGGGGAGCCTCTTGCTTTGAGTCCTTGCTCTTCTCTGGGAAATGGGGCAATAGCTGGGCTTGGGTCAGGCAGGGGCCCACGGGCTCAGCTCTGGTGGGTTTCAGGGTTTTACGCCCCTGGGGACCTGCAGAGCCAGGCCTGGCTTCCCATGTCCCGTGCAGCCCTTTGACAGCATCTGAAGGAGGCTACTGTATGGTCACCTGCTGGGAGGTGTGCCAATCTTAAATCTTTGCCTAATTTTCTTCAGGAAATGAGAGGCTGGGTGTGGTGACCATTTCTTAAATCCAAATGCATGCACACTAGTCCCACTAGGACAGGCTTTTTTTTTTTTTTGCCAGTTTTTTTGCCAGTGCTGGGTTTGAACCAACCACTCCGGCACATGGGGCTGGTGCCCTGCTCCTTTGAGCCACAAGTGCTGCCCAGGACAGGCTTTAACATGGAGCCATTCCAGAGAAATTGGGCCCTCCCGATATGGGGGTGAGTGTCCACACCCTGGCACACCAGCAGGGAACGCAGGCCTCTGTGGGGATAACGGAGCTCCAGCCAGTGGGCTCAGGGCCTCCTCTTGCGATTCTTACACCAGAGGGGAGCAGGACACAGACAGAATCGGCACACACCTACCCACCTTGCTGCTAGAATAGTAGAAATGCTCTGAGCCTACTTTTTCTTCCTGAGGTGCCTCTCAAGACCCACAGAGAAAGGTGTGTTTGCCAGGGAGTTGGGGGAAGACATTCTTGAATGACCTCAGGGAAAACACTGGCCAACAGCCATGCCAGGAGTAGGAGGGCAATATGGCAAGTAGGAGTGACCCAGTGACTCACCCTGAGGTCCCTGGGGTCCCGTGAGACCTGCAGAAAATCAGACACAAGAAAGAAGAGTTGAGGGGCTGAGGGCTGTCTCTGGGGAGCCACACACTCCCGTGCCTCACGCAGGGCAGTGGGTCTCCAGGACCCTGCCAGCTTGGGGTGGACAGCAGCTTTTGAGCATTGCCGGGAAGCAAACCACCGCCCCAGGGGTGGTGTGGTCACAGACCTTTTCAGAGTCTGAGGAGAGCCCAGAATCTGGCATGAGCATACTCCCTCAGAGCTCCGTCTGACTGGGCCATCCTGCTGTCAGAGGCCCCCCTGTGAGGCCTGCTGTGACCACACACTTTCTTGGCTGGCTTTGATGTGCTCGTCTGTCAGCCCTGTGAAACCTGCCTTGTCTGCCCACCGTGAGGACTCTAGCTGTAGTTCTCTCCTTGGGCTGGTGGGTACTGGGGAGGGTCCAGGTGCAGCCCCAGAGAGGAGAACTGCAGGGGAAGGGCCCAGAGTAGCAAGATACTGAGGTGATAGTCAAGCCTGAAAGTTTACGAGAGCCCTTGGCCCTTTCTAGAACTCCTTGCTTTCTGTGATTAATCTTTCTCTTCTAAACTGCCAGACTTGGTGATTCAGAGGTACCAGGGCCCACAGCCCCTGCACACAGCACAACTTGGCAGTGTGGCCACTCCCTGCTGAGCCGCCAGAGGGAAGGGGGTGAGGGCCAAGTGGGGTGCCTGTACATGCATGCGCACACCCACACGCCCACATGCACCATGCACCATGGCTCCCACTTCCCATGCTGCTACCTGGCTTGCCGGGGTCTCCGGATGGTCCTGGTGGGCCGCGCATTCCAGGCATCCCAGTAAGACCTTGTTCACCTGGAGAGAGCATGACCAACACACGACGTGTTTTCATCTTAGGAAAGCTGAACTGGCCAGCGCACCTGGGCTGATGGCTTCCCTGACTGACTTGCTGGCAGGTGGAGAGGAGGATGGGACAAACTGGACTCTGGTCCTCTGGCACTGTGGCTAAGAGAACGAGGGCTGCACACTGGGACACGGGCAGGGCAGGGAGTGGAGGCAGGACGGGTAGTGGGGCTGAGAACCGCAGGGAAATGACCAACCTCTTGGGCCTTGGTGTCCATCAGGGCCTGCAGGACCTGGTAAAGCAGAAGCGAAGTCCATCAGTGGCTCCTGGACTTACTTCTGTGCCTCCTCCCTCTCCTGCCCCAGCAGCTTCAAAGCACATTGTCTTCCTGCAGCCACCAGCCTTGGCAGAAGCCCTGTCTTTGCCATGGCCTCCAGATCCAGCATTCTCCTGGCCTCCTTCTCCTAAAACAGCGACTGTCTTCCTGCTGAGAATCGCTCAGCAACTCCCCATCAAATGGCAGGAGCGGAGATGCCCGATGCTTGGCATGTTTACTTGAGGTGGTGGAAGTCAAGGTCTTCCAGCTTCTTGTCTCCTCTGCTCTAGGCACTATCCTAACCTCTGTCCAAAGTGGTGTCCTTTGGGGACTGTGTCTGCTCTTTCCCTTCACAGTCATGTGCCTGCATGGAATTTTCCAAACTGGCTGTGATTAAAATATTCCTAAATTTTTAGGACCATCTGAAATGCCACCTCCATCCTTCTGCTTCAAAGAAATCTCTCTTTCAACCTCACTCTGTACCTTTCAGAGCACTTTCCACCTCCTGCAAATCCTCACTTGCCCAGCAGCGTGTCCTGCTTGTGGCCAGCACTCACTAAACAGTTGGCCAAGTAGATCAGCATGATCAGAGTGGGGGTGGATATTGAGCTTCAGGGCTTGATGTTGAGCTTCTGGCCCTCTGCTCAGCTTCCAGCCAGGCTGACAGGCACCTCAGTAAGTGTCAGCAAAGGAGTCAAAACCTGGATCTGGCTGTGAGACTTGCCCTGGGATGCCAGGATTACCCAGGGTTCCAAGGGACCTCAACACTAACTGCCCCCCCCCCACCAGGGGAACTCACAGGTGGGCTCTAGAGTGAATGGGCTGTGCCCTGCCAAGTCCTCAAGTCCTTCCCAGAGTGTGAGAAATCCACCAAGGGACCTGCAGCTCTCTCAACCTCAGGAAGGCTGCCCCGACCTGGAAATGGCCTGTGAAGGGAGACTCCACCAGGGCTGGGCAGCCCAGAGAGCAGGAGAGCTGGGTCTAGGAGGATCTCTGCAGGGCCGCGAAGACCTAGCACACCTCTTCCTTGGGGACACTCACCCATTGCTCCTTTAGCTCCGGGCTCACCCACAGCACCAGGCAGACCTCTCATACCAGGCTCTCCTGCAAGATAAAGGACTAGCTGGTTGGACTTGCCAGATCTGCATGCTTCAACATGGCAGTCTGTTCCACTCTTCCCTGTTCCCCTCCAAGCGTCCCCCACCAAGCCTGGCCCCTCCACAGCTGGAAGAGGTTAGGAAGGCAGCTTCAGTTTAGATTCCATGGTCAGGGAATCCCTGGACAGTGGGCATGTGCTAACCCATGCCTGATCTGAAAGCGCATGTGTATGAGATTTATTTCCTTGGAAACAAAAAGCTAACCCTTGTAGTCAAAGCTTTATTATTCCCAATTTCTTTTTTAATTGTGCAAGTTGGTAGGAGGTCAGTGGCTGAGAGGATACAAGTGGTACAAACTTTCTACCACTGGGGGAAGAGATTGATGTTCCTAACTGGATCCCCCCCCAAAAAATCACAGACAACCCTAAACTCCCCTTTCACTCCATTTACTGTTTGGACTATACATTTGGATGCTTCTAGATCTTTCATTCAGGCCTTTGTTTTATTAAATCCTTTTTGTAGGGCACCAGTTCCCTGAAGGTTTTTAGACTTAGATTCTGAATTTTTTCCCCACCTCCAGTGATGGCTGGATTTAAAGAGGCATGAGTGGATTAACGTAGATTCCTGGGAAGGACTGACCTGTGAGGCCTCGGGGTCCTTTCTCTCCCTGGTCACCTAAACCATGGGGTGGGGAGGAAGAAGAAACAGTTGTGGGCAAGGAAGACAGCCCCATCTAGTAACGGGCCCCTTACAGCTCTCACATGTCTGTAAGCCCCATCAGCACAGTGCTGGCAAGAAGGTGGCATTACTGCAGCTGAGGACCGTGTACCATCTCCAGCAGGGTCATGTCCCACCCACACACTGACCCCTGCCATGGGCACAGGGGTCCAGACTAGAGGACAGACACCTTGGATCCCCACCTCCCTGAGGACCACCCAACCATAGCACTGTGACATTGGCACTTGTTTCTCCTCTGTGCCACCTACATTTCCCTGAGCCTGAACTAGAACAAGCTCTTAGGTCTCTCCCAGAGTCCCTCTGGCTCTTAGCCAGAGCCCTGTGTGTCCTTGGACCCTGTGGCCAAGGGCCCATCTGGACTCTCAGGAGTGAGGCAGACCATGGTGATGACTAAGCAGCCGTGAGCCACATACCTTTGGGTCCTGGTGGTCCCATTGGTCCTTTGTCACCTGAAAAGGAAGTGAAAACTTTGGCATGAAGATCCCTACGGGGATGACCAGAAAGGGGCAATGTCTGTCTCTGGAGATTGGCTCCCCCATCCTTACCTCACCTTCCCCTCCTACACCTGCCTGCCTGCGTAGGCTGTGGGTTATGTGGGTTACATCCATCAAACCCTCCCTGTGCCCCCAGACCTGCTCCTCCTGCTCACCTTTGATACCAGGGGGTCCCACTTCACCTCGGAGCCCTTGGAGACCTACAGAACCTGCCCAGCAAAAGAAACCATGCAGGTGGATTAGTGTCCCCCACCTTGGAAGGGATGGACATGTTCACACATACACACATGCACAAATGTACACACATGTATATGCGCATGCACACAGGTGCACATCCCTGGAGTAAAGTCAAGGGCTGCTTCCTACAGACCCTTCCCAAGTCCCTGCTGAGCCATATGGTCCAGGTGCCCAGCCCCTGCCGATGCCCAGGCACTAGAACAGCAGTGGACACTGGCAGAGGCACTGGCTGCAGCCCAGGCTTCTCAAGACAGCAGGACGAGCTTAGTGTCCATGGGGGACAATGCAGAGGCAGACACTGGCTAAGATGAAGGCAGGAGGGGACTTGCTGAAGCTGCTGGAGGATCTAAGCTAAGTCAGAATGGATCTGGACAGGACCCATAAATCTCAGCCACAAGGGACACAAATGCATAGATTTGAGTTTTGTGTTTCCAGGAAGCTGTCTTAATCATTGCTTCTTTTACTTTAAAAATGCTTGGTTTTCCTTGTCATAGCCCTTCCTTTGTCCCCCAAATGGCACCTATTTACAAGCAGCAGCACACTGACCTGGAGGACCCTGGGGGCCAGGAGAGCCACTGAAACCTGAGAAGGAGGACAAGGTAGTCATCAGCAAGGGGCAGGTACAGGCCAGGACATCTGAGCCCTGGGGAGGACCAGGGAGGGTACTGTGTGTGCACACTGCTTGCATAGTGTACATTCATGCCAGGACCCCAAGTCGGCGCTTACTTTCAAAGTGACCCCAGTGGGATCACTTCCCCCTTAGGGAAGGCTACAGCTGGGTGGGATCAAGAGCCCCCTTACTCCTTCCTGGTCAGAGTAAGACATTTGGGCTGGGGCAGAGGTCAGGAGGAGAGGTGAGCAGATGGGCATCAAACTATGAGAAGAGGCCCGGGTTATCCAGGGATGTGGCTTTTAGTATGCACAGCTGGGACTTTATCTGACCTCTGATTTCCTGAATAGTCTCCTGTGGGATCACGTTATGGGACCATTGAAGAGAAATGGAAACATGCACATTTAAAATTAAAGCCCCATTTGGAACCTCCCAGACAACTTTGTGGGGTGATGCTCTCTGGCCCACGGCCCCTGCACAGGCCTGGGCAATGGAATAGAGCCCGTTGGGATCGCCCCTGGGCGTAGCCCCTCCCTGGCAAACTTGGGTACTGTTCCAGGTACTGTACTTACCTTTGGGACCCACAGAACCGGGGACACCAGGTGGGCCCTGAGGACCTGGCTCCCCAGAGTCCCCTGAGGAGGAAAGGAAGAATGAGCACATTGAGAGAAGCCCTCGGAGGGGCTGCCTGCCCTGCTGGTGGTCTCTGATCCTTTTGGTGTCTCTGTGAGGCCAGCAGCAAAACTCCTTCAGTTTCTACCCCTAGAGCCTTTGTATTCCATGAAGTCTGGCACCTAGCAGGACTCAGTAAATACATATTGCCTAGTAGAGAAAGTGAAACTTAAAGCTTCTTGCTCAGAGTCTTTTAGCACTGAGAGGATCTGGTGTCTTCCTGGTTCCCTTGGACAGAAGCACCTTCCCAGCCCCCGCCGGTTCTGGGCAGCATCTGGGGCTTTCTCTAACTCCCTCCCTGCCTTGCTCCAGCCAGGAGAGACTTGAAGGCTTCCACCCCAGCCCTCCTCCACATGAAACCCTGCCCTGTCCTCTGCTTCCTGTCCTGGCCAGACTCTTCACTCTTAACTCTGGGAAGGCCATTTCTTCCGTGGTGTCAGAGCACTGCGGACAGTCCTCAGCCCCCGGCCTGGGCCCATGGCCCTCCCACACCCCAGCATTAGACTGCTATCTCTAGGGCTCAGCACAGCTCCTGACTGAGGACAGATGCTTAGCAAGGCTCCTGAAGGTAGGAGAGACAGAAGATGGAAAGAAGGAGGGCTAGGCATGGCAAAGGAGTCACCGCTCACCTCTCTCTCCTTTCTCTCCAAACCCAGGAGGCCCTGGTTCACCACGAGGTCCCATGGGGCCTTCTCGCCCTCTCTGACCCATGGGTCCTTCCATGCCAGGATCTCCTAGCAACAGAAATGGCCACACTTACAGTTAGGATCCCATGCCATAGCCAAGGGCACCATAGGCAGCCTCTGCAGCGGAGCGCTCGCCTGAAGCCTCTTCCCGGCCTCCCTGCTTCTCCCCTGGCCTTCACAGCCTTACCTCAACCCGGAAGCTGGAGTGACGCTTTGAAAATGCGAGTAGATCAAGTCCCACCCCTGCCCTGAATTTGCAGATGGCTTTTCCACTCACTGGGAATGGTGATGCCCACCCCAGCCTCCCCTGGCCCCACCTCCCATAACTGCTCCCCCTCCTGATCCTTGAACTGGTCCTCGAGGCCTGGCCTGGCTGCTCCCTCTGCCTGGAATGTTCCCCCTAGATCCCCTCAGGTCTGGCTCCCCCTCTCCCTTCCAGACTTCTCTAAAAAAAAAAAAAAAAAAAAAAGGCAGCTCCTCAGGCAGGCTCTCCCTGACCTCCCGGGTTTAAAATTAGCCCTTCAGTGCTCACTTTCAAGGGCCCTGCAGGTGCAGGCTCTGTATTTCCCATCCATGCATCACCTCCTAGCCTGCCACATACGTCACTAATCTATTATGTTTATTGTCTTTCTCCTCCATCTCCCCACCCCTGCCAGGGCATGGCTACATGACAACAGGGGTTTCTCTCTTTTGCTCACTGATGTCTCCCCAGCACCCAAGAGAAGACCTGGCTTTATAGATATTTATTGAATGAATAAAGGAATGAAGGGAAAAAGTAGCTCTTACCCACACTGCCTTTTTGTCCCTTTGGTCCTTCTGGACCTGGGTGGCCCAAGGGCCCAGGAATACCTGTGGATACACAAGAATACTTGAGTCCCGTTTTCCTTTGGGAAGCTGACAGCTAGGACGGAGCAGCCATAATGCCAGCCGCAGAGGTCATAGGGGAGTACACACCTGGGATCCCAGGGAGCCCTCGATCTCCTGTGGGAACAAAGGAAAAAGAGGGAAGTCACCAGAGGACTCGGCCGATACCCTACAGGAGGCACCAGTAGGATTCAGGTCAGGTGCCAAATTTGGCAAATAAAAATACAGATTCTAGGTTTATTTGAATTGCAGATAATTATATTTTTAGTATAAATATGCCTCATGAAATATTTAGGAGACATGTATAGTGAGAATTATTTGTTGTTTATCTACAATTAAGACTTAATAGGGAGTCCTGTGGTTTATCTGACAACTGTGGGTTCCTGCATCAGCCCCCATCCCTACCTAGGGTGGTAAGGAGGGGTGTGGCCTGCAGCTGTAGCTGTGTGAAAGGAGAGTGGGGAAGCTGGCCAGGGTGACTCAGAGTGTGTGGGGAGTGTGGGGGGCAGGGGAATGAGGACCACTACGTGGAAGAATCCACTTCCTTCATGGAGTCTCTTGGGAAGTTCGGTAGAGCTGGGGGAGTGTTCTTAGTATTCTGATTAAGATCAGACTCCCGGCCCCACCCGTACCTGCTGGATCAGAGGCTCTGGGAGTGGGGCCCAGGATCTGCTAGGGATTCTCCTACACCTGAAGTCTGGTCAAGGAGAAGTGCTGTGTGTCCACCTGAGGGTCAATGGGATTGGAAACCTCTTCCTCCCTATGCACCTGTCTCATTGATTATCAAATCACTTTTCAGAGTGTGAGATGGGTTTTCTGACATTTCTCAATTGCTTGAAAACATCCACCCTCACTAATATTTAAAGTAAAAAATTTCCGAGTTACATTTACCTTTAGGACCTTGACTTCCCATGTCACCTGAAACCAAAAAGATATGAAAGCTGTGGGATGGATTCGAACCCAAGGGCCATTGTCTCCTTAGCAATACTGTAAACAGTGTTTCAAGGTGAGGCTCTTTGCTGGGCCTCTCTCTCTCTCTCTCTCTCTTTTTTTTTTTTTTTTTTGCAGTTTTTGTCTGGGGTCAGGTTTGAACCTACCACCTCTGGCATACGGGGTACCACCCTTGCTGGGCCTTCCTTTATGCTGCCTTTGGTCCCTTCTCATTCTAAGATCTTCTGACTCCAAAACCAATCTCAACCTCCCAACAGATACTATAAGATCGTTCAGCTCCTCATCCTTCAATTTGGAAACAATAAGAAGTTTCTCAATCCACCTAGGACACTTCCCATCTCCAGCAGCTGGAAGAAAGTGTAGGGAAAGGGCTTGATGCAGCGCTATACCTTTAGGGCCAGGGCTTCCTCGGAGATTTCCTATAAGACAAAGTAAATCCTGAGTCGGCTTCACGTCTTCCAGTATCCCTCACATGCACTTAAGAAGGGGATCGTGGAAAGGTGGGGGATGGGGGGGCGGAGTGGCGGGGACCACAGGCAGAGAACAGGAATCGGACTGGGCTAGTCCAGCGATCTTGGGCAACTCTCTTCCCCAGGACTCAGTTTTTCGAGCAAATGGTACCACAGCGCTGGTCCTAAGTAATTCTCGGGGCTATCGAAAGGGTGGGAGGAGGAGAGAGGCTAGGAACGGGCGGAACGCGGAACGGTGTCCCCGGCCTATGCTCAGCGGAGCAGGGGGCTGGGGCGAGCCGGCCCTCGGCCCGGGCGCTCTCACCGTTCTCCTGCTCCGCCATGAGCTTGTTCCGCACGAACAGCCAGAGCGCCTCCTGGCTGTAGGCATCCAGCCCGGTTTTGTCCAGGTGGGGCCCCGCGTCGGGCGCCGCCGCCTGCAGGCGGTCCTTGCTGCTGCGCTCCATCTTCTCCTCGAAGGACAGCGCGCCGCCTCGGGCGCCCTCCAGCTCGTCCACGCGGGCCTTCAGCCTCCGCACCTCGTCCGCTGCCGGGGGACAGCGGCAGGTCAGCGGGCGGCGCAGGGCGGGGTGGGGGGATTCTCATGCGGAGACAATCTTTGTGGCCTCCAGCAGGATGGAAGCCTTAACGAAGGCTGGCCCGGGGTCCTGTGCTCTGCGCGGGTGGCCGAGCTTGCGCTCCCCCTGTCTGGGAGTTGGCCTGGGCACCGCGGGGAGACGGAGGCTGGGCTAGCCCCGGCCTCAGTATCCCCGCTCGGCTGCCTTAGTTTTCCCCTCCACGGTAATGGGGCGTCGCCGTCGTCCCACGTACCCAGCGCGATAAGGCCCAAGAGCAGCCCCAGCAGCAGCAGCCAGGTGAGCAGCAGGCCCAGCAGCCACTTCCACCAGCTGCAGCAGGAGCCACAGGGGCACCAGGCAGGCGCCGCCCACGGGCCCGCACCGCCGGCGCCGGCGCCACCTCTGCCGCCTTGGTGGCCGTAACCGTGAATTTCTGCGGGAAAGACGGGGCGTGAGGCAGGTGCAGGCAGCTTCTGCCCTTCTGTAAGCTGTCTGCCTGGAGGTGTCTTCCCGTGGGCCCAAGTGACTGAGGGAGGCTTCCTGCGCAGCTCGGGGGCATGGCTGGGTCACAACAGAAGTCTGTGTGACCCCGAGAGGGTCACTTCACCTTTCCTCTTTCATAAATGGGGTTGAAGATCACCTACTTCCTAGGGTGGTTGGTGACTGAGAGAAGACACATAAAGTCGCTAGCAGAGGATGTGGCTCACAGCAGGGGCTTATCCGGCTTCTTTAGGAAGACCACACTGACCCCTGCTCCTGCCTCTGATGATGTGCAGACCTAAAGCTCCCCATCTCCAGCCTCAGTGCACACAGCTCGCCCTTTGTAATCCCTATGGTGCCTAGAATTACACTCAGCACTTCAGAGGTGCCCAGAAAACTTCATTATTATTATCATATTTTTAATGAAAAGGATTTTTCATTCCCTAAGAGTTGACCTGCTTCTGCTATAAGGCATGGGGGAGAAGGAAAGGGCGCAGGGCCTGTGTGGCTTTGTGTCCTCTGAAGCCAGTGTTGGAGGCTCTGCTGTGTTGCTCCTGCCTGGTTGGGGGGCCTGAGAGCCTACAGTGGGTGCTGATTAGGAGTGACAGGGCCTGTGAAACACCATCCCTGAGCCAGGTCCCTTCTACCACCGCCTTTAGCCCACATTCTGCTCTCCCCATTCTCTGAGCCTTTAGGGAAATTCTCTAGAGTTGGGTGGCTCCTTGTATACACTGGTCCCAGGAACACAGGGCCCCTTCTCTGGTCCACTAACCCTAAGCAGCCCTATGGGATGTTGTCAATGCAGGGTCCGCTGTGCGCACCCACCTGTAGAGGTGTCCTTGCCCTTGGTGGACACGGTCTTCAGGTCTCCTGAAAGCCAAACACAGAGAACATAAGTTTTGACCTGAGCTTTTTTTTTTTTTTTTTTTCCCAAGCTAAAATCTACTCTTTATTGGATAATTTGTAAAGCATTTGGTAACATATCACATACATTATTTTGATTATTTCTACAAAAACCTTATGAGGTAGGTATTATGTCCACATCTTACAAATAAAGCAAGAGTTTCAGAAAGAATAAATCATCTGCCTGTGATCACAATGCTGGGGGGAAGTCAAACCATACTTTGATTCTAATCTGTCTCACACACAAGGACAACTTTGACAGGGATGAAACTTATCTCCATGTAACATATCTCTATGTTTTCAAAGAGATGCCAAATCACTTTATTTTATCACAGATAGAAAAGAATCAGTGTCATCACTGTCTGAAAAAAAGGTGCTCTAATTCTTCCAGTTTGTTGATTCTGAATGTTCTAGGTCTTCAGAAATGGCATTCTTAGCTATAAGATAAAGTCCTAAAAGTATAATTTGAACTATTGATTAATGCCTATTTTGTTAGGTGTTTTGACCTGAGCTTTTAAACTGGGCGAGCCCATAAGACCACCCCTCAGAATGATATTGGTAATGATGTTCCCCAGGTACCTTGCAGAACAAGTCTCCCTAACCCACTATTTACAACAATTACATTGATGGAGACATGGCTTGGGAAACAATTAATGGTGAAAGAAAACACAGTGTTTAAAACCCCTGTGGCCTTAAACCTTTAAACCCCAAAACATTTTTGGAAGACAACATTAGGGGTGCCATTCACATTCAAACAATAAATGTGCTTATGAGAGATGACTCCAATTTCTTGGTTAAGGGACTTTGAACACAGGCTCCTAACCTGGGGTGGAGGGGAGTGGGAATGGCAAGAATGGACTTGGAGGGAGGTCTATGAGTTCATGAGTCCCTGAGGCTACATGAAAATGGAGTGTTTGTGGGCATGTGTGGGATTTTCTGGGAAAATTGTCCATAGCTTTCATTGGATTCTAAAAAGGGTCTTTAGACTCCACAGCCTCACCTCCACTGGAAAAATGGAAGGAACTGCTAACTTTGAAGACTTAGAGTCTGGTTTCAGCCTCCCACTTTGTCAGGATGGTAACTGATTTAATTGGCATTTATTTAAAATCATTCTAGGACTTAATTTTCCCTATACTTTATTGGCCTTTCTGAAAGCAATGGGTTAAAGAGAGTCTAGTCTATACAACCTTGGGAAGAAATGTGGTTATCCAAGAAAGAATCCAGATATTTGGGAAGGAAAAAAAAAGGAAGTTAAGCTTTGCAAAGCATGTTTTTATTAGTTCTGAAAATTATGGGAGAACTAATAAGGCAAGAAAAAATAGGTTTGTAGACATGCCAGAGGAAGGCTGTGCTTGGATAGCACGTGCACACGAATCCTGCGGCTTCTGACACAGCAGGTCTGCTCTGGAGCCTGGGATGCTGCAGTTCTAACACATACCCAGGTGCTGCCTATGCCGTTGGTCCACAGCCACATTCTGAGTAGCAGGGTCTCAGAAAACTAAGAAATGAAATGTGGCTTGGCTGAAGTCAAGAGTAACATGGATGGTATTTGTTCTCACCATTAGCTTCAGCTTTTAGGTGGGAGTCAGCATTGTAGGCAGCTTGCTTTTCTTTTTTGAGGGTGTCTTCTGAAAAAGAAGCTGTGCATAGAACCCATTATAATCTGATATAGCCTCTCCCCAACGACCTTTCTCCCTCTCCCACCTCCCAAGGTCAAGGTCAGTAGAGGGTGGAGCTTTCCTGGGGTTAATTTCCCTGATCTGTGTTTGTAGTTAGACTTGCTGCTGCCCAAAAGACCCCTCTGGGAACTCTTTGCTGAATTTTTCTGGCTCATCTGCATTCAAGGCAGACCTTGCAACACCCCATTCAGGTAGTCGTTTTTCATTAGAATGGGATGGCTGTGGTTTTGTGATTAAATGTCTCAAACCAGCTTGCTAGGACATTCGGTCTCCTACACTATTTGCTTTCCTTCTGAAACTGGAGTCACAAGGGCTCTGACGTACTTGCAGCGATGCTGGCAGGGGAGGCAGTGAAGACCTTTCCGCTGTCCTTGCTCATGATCAGCAGCTCCATCTCCTTCTTGGCAGGTACATTGTCCTTCTCCAAGATCAGGAACTTACAGTCCTTGTGCAAGAAATCATCACTCTGGACACTTGTGGTGCAGGCTGGGGAGGAAAAGAGTGGGTGAGGGGGAAGGAAAAGATGCCGGGGGGTGGGGGGGATATGACCAGAGGAGGAAGGAGAAGGGGGTGGAGGGGAGGGAGAATAGCAGGTACGTCTGTGAGTCTCCTGTTCTCACTGACTGTGGTTCTTATGAAGCATCCTGGAGATCCGGGCCACCCTCCCTGCCTGGCTCTCAGAGCTTGGGGCATTGTCACCCTCCCTGGGTGGCTGGGCCCTAGGGCTATCTTCCTACCTGGAGATTATAAGTCTTTATGGAGTGGAAAAAAGTCCCCCTTGTTGGCAGGTCCTTCTTTAACTGCTTTGGTGGGTTAATTTCTATCCTTCAGGTCTCACAGGTTACTACGTTCTTGGGAGGCTTTTCCTGATCACCCACTAAAAGCACCCCAGAGTGTATACACGTTCCCATCTCCAGCACCTCATCACTGCTTTCCTTAAACAGTCTGTCATTTCCTGTAATTATCTTTATCCTTTATCTCCATGTTTGTCATCTGCATTCCCCACTGGTGTGTCACCTGTCTTGCTCACTGCTGTACACCTTGCACTTAGAACAGTGTCCATCTGATACAAAGTGGGTACTCAGCAAATACTTTTTGAATAAATGAATTGTTGAATGGAAGGAAAACACAACAGGATCAGAGCAATGGAGAAACTAGCTCACTGTTTGGGGACACATAGTGTGGTGACACTGTGGGCCAAGTCATTTAGATTCTATAGAAAGGAAGGGGGGGAGCTGAAAGCTTCTGAGGAGCTCCCTGGCTCTGTGACAGGTAATGTGTAACTGGTGAAGGCCAAGGGCTTCCAGACAAGGGTGGTGGTTGGAGGGCAAGTGCATGACCCCAGGCAGGTGTGGAGGATGGAGCTTCCTGCCATTCTTGGAAGGAAGGCTAAGGCAAATCAGGAGACACTCATCTCTGTTCACTCACAGAAACATTTGAGAGACCTTGAGACGAGTTGCATTTATGGACCTAAGACCACCCATGGGTCCGGTTCTCTCTTCTTTTCTTTTTGAGACAGAGTCTCAAGCTGTCACCCTGAGTAGAGTGCTATGGCGTCGCAGCTCATAGCAACCTCAAACTCTTGGGCTTAAGCAGTTGGATTCTCTTGACTCAGCCTCCTAAGTAGCTGGGACTACAGGCACCCACCACAACACCTGGCTATTTTTTGTTGCAGTTGTCATTGTTCTAGCTGGCCCGGGCTGGGCTCAAACCTGCCAGCATGTGGCTGGCGCCATAACCACTGAGCTACAGGCACTGAGCCCTGTTCCCTCTTCTAATACACTGTGTGTCAGGGCAGAGTAATTCTCCCCACAGTGGGGAGCAGCACTCACCAGCAGAGGTGGACATGCCCATGTTCGATGTGTTCACGGTAGCAGGGCTCTGGGGCATGTTTTTCTTCATACCATAGGTAGCTGCTGTGACAAAGGAAGCAGTGAGGGGCTGGGCCACCAGAGGGGCCTTGTAGCTCAGGAGGACCAGCCCAGGCAGAGAGAAGTGGAAAGGAGGGTTTAGATGGAATATTCTTGGGCATAATCCTTCTTATCCTCTTAGGACCATTCCGAAGGCCACCTCCAGGAAGTCCTCCTAGGCTCTCACACCATCCCTTCCTGTCTGAATCCCCAACAGCCCTTAATTCTGCTTTGCACTGCACAGTGTACCACTGAATCCCTGCTGTTTCACAGCCTCCCCAACCCTACTGTCTCAGGCATATCAAACATTCTACTCCAAGTAAACAGTAGGCAAGTTGAGGGCAAAGGCTGAGACCTCTGTGTTCCCCCCTTCCCAGGTTTGCACAGTGGCTGTGACCTGGGGGTGGGGGGCTTGCACTCTAAAACTAAGCAGTTGATTGATTTGCAGTGACAGTAGACTGGCAAGGACAGAAGTAGGGAGCTGGTAAGACCACCAAACTGACCAGTTCTACTGTGAGAGACACAGGGACACACAGGTGCCCTCCCCCAAGGTGCAGATGCCATTGACAGTGTAGCCTCCCTATGTGTCTGATTTGTGTTCTGAGCCAGTAAATGATCAAAGCTGGCATGTCTAAGGGGGAGTAGGAGGTGCTATTTCTTTGGTGGAAAGGGTTGATTGGTTTTCAGGGGTATTTTGGTCCTTCTAATTCAGTTGCTGAAAAAGGATATATATTGTCAGCTGTAGCTGTAAAGAGATGTCCCTTCCCAGCCCCTAAGTTCCAAACCCAGGCTACCAACCTGTGGACATGGTGGCTGTGCCATGGGACAGGGCAGATGAGCTGGGGGCCAGATTGTTCTGCATGCCAAATACTGTGAAAGCAATCAAGGATGGTGAGCACAGGTTGTACAAAGAATGTCCCTTGGCTCAGAGCAGACCTTGGAGCCTCCAAACCATGATAAAGGCCCTCACAGATGACAGAGGTTCCCCAATTTCCTCTGTTCACATACTCTTAGTGACATAGTAAATTTTTTAATGCCCCCACCTTTCTACCCCAGACTAAAAATTACTAACTTAAAAGAAATACTTCATATAGAGTCTGACAGATGTGGCCGTCTCTCTCAAAATTTAAAAACATCCCAGGCTCCCAGTTCCGGGTGGCACCTGGGTGGCACTGTGGGCTTTAGATAGGGGTACATGGGGGCTAAGAGGCATTACCTTGGCTGACTCCTACTTTTCCTTAACCCTTTCTTTTTGGACTCAAACACATAAAACTCCCCTCACCTCCACCACGATTTTTTTAGACAGAGTCTCATTTTGTCGCCCTTGGTAGAGTGCCATGGTATTGTCACAGCTCACAGCAACCTCCAACTCCTGAGCTCAAGTGTTCCTCTTGCCTACAGGGGACTACAGGCACCCACCATAACGCCCAGCTAGGTTTTTAGAGACAGGGTGTTGCTGTTGCTCAGGGTGGTCTTGAACTCCTGAGCTCAAGGTTGCTGTTGCTCAGGCTGGTCTTGAACTCCTGAGCTCAAGCAATCCACCCGCCTCAGCCTTCCAAAGTGTTAGGATTACAGGCTTGAGCTACCGTGTCCAGCATCCACCATGATTTTGAAGGCTCTTTGTCTTTAACAATGTGCAGAAGTTCATTCCTCCCTAGTCAGCAGCTTCTATTATTTCATCCTGTCTAGAATCTGGGGATTAGATCTTAGGTATAGTATCAGCCCACCTTCCCTCAGAGCCTGGTCAGTCAAGATATTGCAAACAAAATAGCAAAGATGGAAGAAATAAAAGCATGAAGCCAACATCTTCTGGGTTTGGTGGAATTCTAGTCAACTAGAGGCAGGTATTGAAAATCTGAACATTAACTTTGCATTTGGAGCTATATCAGCTGAGAAAATAAAGAAGGCCCATACCCTTGTGATTATTAGACACAATAGTACAGGGAGAAGATAGATTCCTTAAAAAAAGAAAGATGTGGGCTTGCAACTTATTTACATATAGGCTCTTATGACATGTATAGAATCATAGTGAATAGCTACTGTCAGGTGTTTGCATTGGAAGATGAGCAGTAACACTATATACTCCCAGTGTAGTTACCCCAATACCATGTTCATAAAAAGATCTGAAAGAACTTGTTTATAAAACAATGAACTTGCTTATAAAAAGATCTGAAATAAGATCCTTTTAAGTTAACAATGATTTTCACCCTGAAAATGTCCCAAAGTATGACTCATTTAACCCCTTTTCTTCCATTGCTCCAATGTTCTCAGAAAATAGGGGCACCAGCGGGGATGTACACATTGGTGCGGGCTCAGGTGCCCTTGTCTTAGAACTTTCCCCTGGGAACTGAGTTCTCTCTGTGTTTGAGGACGGCCTTTGTGTCTTTTGCCTTCCAAATGCAGCCCTGGGGCCTCTGCTTCTGGGCTGCAGTGTGCTCTTGGACAGAAAGGATGTCTCCTCCAGAAACCATTCCATTTTCCTCACCCTGAGAGACATCCTGATATTTTTAAGCAAACAGCCTAGAAAAGGTGACACAAGACGGTGACACTGACCTGAAGAGCTGGTGCTGAGTCCAGGGTGCAGGGTGGGCGAGCAGGATGCCATGTTATTGGGAACTCCAAAAACTGCAGAGTAGGGAAGGAGGCTGGTGAGAGGGGTGCTACGGCAGCATAGGAGGAAATGCTAAGATCGGGTTGTAGTCAATTTTTGGTTTTAAGAAAAGCTTAGGCTCTTGTCTTGCAGCAGAGAACCAAACATTAGCATGTGGTGTGCCTGGGGTCACAGCCAGCAAGTGATCTCAGATCGGTCAGACCTGGAGTTGGACAATGGATCCAGCCAAAGAGACTAATCACTCTCTTATTAGTGACCCCACTTTATGAAGAAGGTCGCTCAGGGAAGTTAAAGGATTTGCTCAAGTGAGTCTGTTCACATGGAGTAAAACTAGATCCATCCATTTTTCAGTGATTTTTTTCTTCTATTTCTCCTGCATGCACTGTGCTATGCATTCCTTTTATAGGGGACCACCTGGAAAAATACCTCCTAGATTTAGTTGAACTGAAGTTCCAGTGGAAGACTCCTGGGATGCTTGCCCACAGAAAGCCTCTCAGGAAGCCCCGGGATGGCAAGCACTCTAGGTGGTCACCCACTCCAGGGTAAAGGTAAGCTGAGTTTGGGGCAGAGAGGGGCATGGGCTGCGTGCCACATACCTGAGCCTGTAGAGTAGGCGTTGGTGTTCAGGAGGGACGAGCTCTGGGATGTCATGTTGTTGTGATAGGTCCCCATGGAGGACCCTGCAGGCAGGGTGGAGGACCACACATGGGATGGGAGGTTGGCGTCCAGGATCGTTGTGTCATAGGTGCCCGACACTGGGAACAGATGCACAGACAGGGCCCAATGGGAGACATTCTGTCAGCACGTCCCAGATGGGGAAACCTAGTCCTCTCCATTTTCTGGGACTTTCCTGGTTTGAGCACTGAAAGTCCCACTTCTCATGAACTCTTTGTCAGGGCAATCAGGGGCAGCGCTGTCTAGAATCTCAGAACTACAGAAAACTTGATTTCTTGGATTAGAAACATTTGCTGGATCTTGGTGAAATTAAAAGTGGCTAAACTTTGCCCTGGGGTTCACTCCTCCTCTAACTCATCTGCCCACCTCTCGGCTGTCCCACTAGTGGGTGTCCCCCTCAGCCAGGTGCTCACTCCTCCATCTTCAAGGAGGCCAAGAGCAGCTCTCTCAGGAGTAACAAGTGAGACTCCAAAGTGAATCTCTTCCAGTGGAAACCCAGGCACCATGGCAAGTGTTGGGTGCATGCCGAGGGAGGGGAGCCCTTAGGTCTGAGGCCACGCGGCACAGATGGCAGCCTTCTCCTCCCCGTGAACAGCCAAACACAAGGAGCACTGTGTCCCGGAGAGGGGATTCTCACACTTCCTCCAACCTGATGCCAGTTCTGCCTGTTTATCTTATGGGAGGGAGCTACCCATGCAGGTCAGGGGGGACCCTGAGGTTTTGCTTTCAGAGTGGAAAACAACAAGGAGTTTCTCCAGGAGTGAGGAGAGGGAAGCTTCCTACCCCAGCAGACCTGGCTTCCTCCCTCATGTGCTTCCAGTGCTCGGCCAGTCCATCTTCCTGCCTCCTACTTGATATATGGGCACTGAACAGCACTCATCCTACTTGACTAGGACCTCTTGGTTTTCTAACCTCCCCCAGGGACCTTCACGTTCACAGGGCACTAACTATGTCTCCCAGACCCATTGCTTTTCCTCAGAGCTTATGCTTAGCACAGAGGATGCATCTAATAAATAAATATTCATTGAGCAAAAATACAATATTCAAAAACACAGTGACTTTCTTCAATATTATTCATTTGGGGAGCCTGGTCAACACATTCACCTGGGACAGAAACTCTGGGGTTAGGGCTGGGTGGGTCTGCCACCTTGCTCCCTGCCCTCCACAGCAGCCTGGGGCCGTGGGACTTACCTGACTGGGAACTCACTGTCTCTGTCACTGTTTTGGTCTCCACAGTGCCTTTCTTGGGGATGGGGAGTGTGTTGGAGGAATTCCGAGTGGGGCTCACACTGGCTGATCGACTCCCCTTGAGCAAACGCTTAACATCATCCAATTCTGTCCCTGTGAAAGAATCCAGAGACTTTTGTATTAGGCCATGCCTTCTTTCCTGAGTTCATCTGCAGGTGGGGGAACATTTGTGGCCATTCAAAGCATCTGCTTTACACTGGGGCACTTTGATTTAGTTATATAACATTTGCATTTTGCCAATGTATAGCACTTGTCAGCTTGGCACTTTGTCATATTAATAGCCTCATAAATCCAGTGCCTCTCACAAGGTGGTCAAAGTCCTCGAGAGGTATGTCCTAATTAGCCCTCATCAGACAACACAGGGATGGTTCTGTGGCTGGAAGACACTGCTGTCCAGGATTAGGCAGTTAGGGAACAGGTCCCTTGAAACGAAAGGTCTGACAGTAGTCTCATTTCTGGTGCCAGACGTTTATGATGTCGGGTCCTTGACCTTGTGTGTTCGGGACCATGAAAAGGAACTTGTGGCCCATAACATTATGCCGCCTTCATATGTGATTTACTTTCAAGTGTGTTGGCTGATCCAACTTGTCACAAGGTGAACTATTGGAGCAAGCTCCTTGTGTAACAGAGAGGAGGGAGGCATCGTGCAGGGGCAGCGCGGAAGAGGAGATGGATGATGTGCAAACGACAAGTGCTGGAGGAACTCCGGCCTCTCCCTCTCCCTCCAAAGCTCCATCCTAGGGGCTTAGCACACCTGTGCCCAGAAGGACCTGGGAGAAAGTATCAGGCCTGGAGTCAGGTCCCAGGCCCCCTGGCTGAGCTCTCCCAACACGGCCCTGCTCTTTCTCCTCCTATTCCTTGGCTCCTGCCCTAAAAGCTGAGCTCATTTCAAACTCTTGTCAAATAACCTCTAACAAGAACAATGGGAGTCTAACATCTTCCATGGACAGGACC
This sequence comes from Loris lydekkerianus, assembly GCA_963574355.1. Taxonomy (NCBI): domain Eukaryota; kingdom Metazoa; phylum Chordata; class Mammalia; order Primates; family Lorisidae; genus Loris; species Loris lydekkerianus. The sequence continues at coordinate 26,979 of CAUYPK010140017.1, read as the reverse complement.
TGGGGAGTCTCTGACATTTGAGGTGAAGTTCAGACTCCTATATTCTACTTTTGCCCCTTCTCTAGTCGTAACTATCCCATCGTGTCCCCTCCTGAACTGTTCCTCAGATGTGGCTCATCCCTCCTATGGAGACGCCCTTCTGTGCTCCTTTACTGTGCTGAGTGGTGACAGTTGGTTGACTTTTCATTTTCCTACTAGCAGCAAGGCAGCAACTTAATCCAGCACCCAGCCCTTCTGACTCACAGAAGGCCCTGAAAGGTGTTTGGTGATTGATGTACATACACACACACACACACACACACACATACACACATACACACACATACACACATACACACACACACACACACACATACACATACACACACAGACACACACAGTTATTAGCCCCGGACTCCTGGATCCTTTCTTTTCAGCAACGTAGTGACCACTTACACCGGGTGGATGGGGACGCACTCTGCAGCCGGACTCGAATTTCGCTCTCTGTACAGGGAAGACAGGGAGAAGACTGTGAATGAAGGAGCTTGGATCCCAGTTCCTGACCCTGAGCTCTGAGCTGCTCTGGGATTTCCGAGTCCTGGGAAAAGGAACTCTAGGTGTGCCCACAAAGAGTGCTGCTTAAAAAGGGGTGACCCCTCTCCACACCCCAACCTGCCAACTGTACAGCCCCCAGGAAGATGGAGACGTCCCAGTACAATCAGCAGTGACCACCCTTTTCCCGTGTCCATTTCATAATGGCCAGAACCAAGCTTCCTTCCTGCCTCCATGGTCTCTCAGGCACTGTTAAGAGAATCCTAAAGCCCATAGTGTTTACTTGGCCTCTTCAGAAATGAGAAGGGCAGGAAGTTGGTGGTTTAACACTAATAGTTAGCTTCAGGTGAAGAACAGGCATCTTTCGACTACCAGCCTAAAGTCGTGGGTGGTTGGCATACTCCTGACTTTCAAGTTATAATGGCGAGGCTCCTTGGTAGTGTAGGTTCCCTGTGACCTCTGAAGGATTCTGTATGCAGCGTAGCCCTAACTCACTGCCCCTACTACCCCGCCCAGAGCCCAGCAAGGGCAGCTTCTCCCAGGACCACATCTATCTCCTAGAGGTGATTACAAAACTGTCAGGAGGACCCGTGAGCCCGGGAATAATTTGAAAAAAAAAAAAAAGAAAGAAAGAAAGAGAGAGAGAGGAGTTTGTTCATCTTTTGATGTGTAAAGGTAATTAAAGCACATCTTGAGAAAGTCAACTACAAGACTAGAAGTGAAACCAGATGTCTCTATCTTCAGATAATCTAGGACACACTATAAGTGACTCCTGCCTCTACATCCTTGTTAGGTTGCTGTCAAAAGCTACCCTTCCTATCCTGGTAGAGCCAGTAAAAGATTCCCAGGATATTCTAAGCTCCTCCAGGGCAGGAAGCACCCTCACATTCCCTGGCTCAAGGCTGGACATGCATTAGCTACTCAGAAAACATTTGTAGAATGAATTGAACTGGACCCAGGGATAGAGCTCACCTCGTGTTTGGCTCCGCCCTCTCGTTGAAGAAGATGCTGAAAAAGAAATACAATCTTAGGCAAGTGTAGGAGGCGCTGTGCTGAATACAGGTAGATTTATTTGGGGAGAGGTTATTTGCACAGGACATCTAATCTATGTCAGGTATTTTATAAATGATAACCACTTTGTTAAAGGGCAGAGAATATTTTACAATTCTCCCACTCCTTTAGGATGTGAAATTAGCTAAATGAATGTTAAGTTAGCTAACATTTAGAGTTATTAAGTTAACCAAGATAAGATTTTTGGAAGCATTATCTATTTGGACTGGCTGAACTACATTGATCAAATATGTCAAAAGGCTCCCAAATCTCCCTTTTAATTTGTTATTAGAGACTACTTTGGTTTTTCCACTGTAAGTAAATAAAATTATAATCACTGTATAATCAATGATCATGTCATTGATTCATATGCACAATCAGATTCCAAGAGACTTAAGGCCAAGTGAAGAGACAGCCCAGGGGTTCACACGCGTGCCCCTTTGCAGTGAGTGACCATGGAGGTGCTGGGATGGTTGGCATTTGTGAGTTTTCCCCGTAGCTCCTCTTGCTAGGCAATCTCTGTACATCTTATGGAAAGAAGAGTCCTACAATTATTATTGCTGGGGCTTAGGAGCCTATCTGTCTAAGCCTGAGCCTTGTATGAATAGCTTGCCAGTTCAGTAGTGCCACGAGCAAGTGCTTATGACAGCAGTTAAGGTGGCTGACAGTCCCCTGAAGATGTAGCAGGATAAAAAAAAAAAAAAAAAGGCAAGAGAAAAACTAATCAGCAGAGGGCTACCTCCTTTAGAACAATCCATTTAACGTGAGATGTCCCCACCACTTTGTCTCCCCCAGGCATTTCCCTAGTGCCTCCTTTGACCATTTCTTTGGAAGATAAGGAGAGGACATACCGAATTCCTTCCGAGGGTACTCCGGAGAAGAGTTGCCACTGGAGCTCCCTGGAGATGGGATAAGACACTTAGGACAAATGACCACTTAGGCCTATGAGGCTTCCAAGAGAGAGGAGTGCCCTCTGATGAACCAGGCTTATGATTTAAAACAGGGGTGTCTAACCTTTTTTCTTTTCTGCCCCACCTTGGAAGAGAAAGCATTGTCTTGGGCCACACGGTAAATACATAAACACTAATGAAAGCTGATGAGCAAAAAAGGGTTCGTGCATACTTTTTCTGATATCTGTCTGACAGTACAGATAAGCTAAAAAAGTCCTCACAAAAATCGGCATGCAGCTTCAGGTTGGACACTCCTGATTTAAAGCATGACACACCTTGGCCTTGGTTGTGTGCTTCACCTTGGTCATGCATCTACTGTAGACCAGGCAGAGTATGAACAAAAGGGAGCAAAGGTTTCCAGTTCTTTCTTTTTGCACTTTCTCAGGCAGGCTTGCCCTGCACCGGAGCTAGAGTAGGCGACTGGCCCTGAGCAGGGAGTTCGCCTCCAGCCCCAGGCCTCTATGACCTTGGAGGCTTGTCCCATTAAAATAAAGGTTCACAGCCCCACTCAGAGAGCACCGTGGTGATGCATTGCACCTCACCTGGGTTTGGGGCTTTCCAGCACCGGCAGGGCAGCCTTGTCCTGCACAAATCCCCAGCTGGCTTTAATCATGCACCAGGGGGTCCCTGGGCTTCATCACCAACCAGTCCCTGTCTCCACTCACTAGTCAACCCCTTCTCTGCCTGGCTTGTTGGTTTCCCACTAAAATCCCTCTTGCTGATAACCAGGGATTCCAGGCCCCTTGGCAGTGGAACCCAAGTACCTTCTCCCACGCCCCCTTTTTGACCTGGAGCGTTTCCTTGTGTTGACTTGGATGATGTCACATGCTCTGGTCTCTGCACCTCTCCTACAGAATCTTCTTTCTCCTTCTTCCCCCAGCTTTGTCTTCCTTTGCTTCCTTCTGCTTTGATACTGTCTTCCTGGGTACACTCCCTCAGTCCTGGACGCTTCTAACCTCTCTGTGAATGACTTCCACCTGGGTTTCTGTTCAAGTCCTGCCTCCCTCCTGCCTGCTGCCAGACTGCCCCAGTGGCCTCATCCAGAGAAGTCCTCACCTGGGGTCAGCTCTTGGCACGACCATGAGCGCACCCTGTGCTCAAACCCTCAGGGGAATTACCGCCTTCTTTTCCTTCTCACATTTAATCAGTGGCCAAGCCAGTCAGTTCCACCTGGCGGCACCTTTCACTCCCTGCTGCTCCTCTGCTATTCGCAGCCTGGTCCCAGTCTAAATTTCCCTCCTTGGGACTAGATTTCCTTCTAGCTTGTCTCCATGTTTTGCTTTTTCTCACCAATTCTTCCTGCACGTGGCTTCTAGAGTTCTGGTCCTAGACCTCACATATGACTGTCTATTTTGCTCAAGAATCTCTGTGGCAGAATAAAGTCCAAACAACTTATCCTACCATTGAATCTGAGTCGATCAGACCCTCCTCACATAAGCACCACTGCACTTCCCACTTGAGCCCTGCCTGTCCTTGCTTACATTGCTGCTCCTCCCACAGCCTGGACGACCCCCATCTCTCCATCTCCAGGCATCAAAATCTTACACTCATGAAGCCTCAGCTTCCACGTCACCTCCTCCAGAAAGGCTTCCCTGATTTCCTCAGCTGAACATGATAATCCTCTTTGACCCTGCATTATAGTTTTCTATGAGCCATCTAAAATATTAGTTGAAAAAGTGACAAAATCACTCGTAATTCCAGTATTCTGGGAGGCTGAGGTGGGTGGTTTACCTGAGCTCAGGAGTTTGAGACCAGCCTGAGCAAGAGTGGGACCCTATCTCTCCTAAACTTAGAACTAGCTAAGGATGGTGGGGAGCACTTATAGACCCAGCTACTCAGGAGGCTGAGGCAGAAGGATCACTTGAGATGAAGAGTTTGAAGTTGCTATGAGCTATGATGGCACAACGGCACACTACCCAGGGTGACAGAGTGAGACTTTATCTTAAAAAAAAAAAAAAGAAAGAAAAAAGAAAGAAAGGAAGGAAGAAAGAAAAAGAAAAAGTGACTAAATGGTTGAACGAATAAGGGGTGTGTGTGTGTGAATGAGTGATGTCTTCGTGTAAGTTGAGTCCCTCCCTAACAGAAATGAAAGCAGAATGGGGAGAGAGTAGTGGGGACAGACACAGAGAGGGAAGCCAGATGGCCGACACGTGGATCTTCAAAGGATGAGTGGAGTTACTTGGGGAAGGAACAGTTCATGGGCGAATACCTTCATATGTTCCATGGCGGGTGATGTGAGTTTTCCTCTCAAAGGTTGAGCCTGGTGAGTTGGGCAGAGTGGAGGCTGGTGAATGAGCCCTCCTATAACTGGAGGTGGAGGCGTTGCCCCTGGTGCTCCCACCTGCAAGTGGGGAAGAGCGTAAATCTGTATGGTGCTTCAGCAGAGATGAGAGAAATGGCAGTTGAGAGCCAGCTATAAAGACCAACTCACAACTAAGGGCTGTTCCCAGGGATGGGCCACGGGAGCACAACTGAAGGGGCCCCATCTCAGCATTCCCTTGGCTGCTCAGAAACAAGGGGGTAGAATGATTGCCCAAACAGGATGGTAGAATGATTGCCTTGCCTCTCCTGGGCAGACAGCTGGAAGGCAAGGCTGTCTTCATGCACAAGATCACAGTGCACGGATATGGAAGGGATTCTGTGGGTCTTTCTTGAGGCCCTGATGTTTAAGGGCAGACCTGCCGGGACTGAAAGACAATCCGAGCTCAGAAGCCTCCTGCACAGGTGAGGGAGCTTTTCTTGGTAACCTGGCACTTTTTAAGTCTTAGGTCTCAGTTTTTAGTTTCACTTCAAGGGTTTTTAAATGGCCTCAGGGGGTATGCAGGTGTTTTTTACTGTTTTTTTTTTTTTTTTTTTGTTTGTTTGTTTGTTTGTTTCATTTTGTCTTGTTTTCTTTGCTTTGTTTTTTGTCTGAAAGAGTGTTTCACCGGGAACAATGGGTTTTATGTTGGATACTTGCCCAGTGGAATCTTGCACAGTATCAGATCACATGTCACCAGCTTCCCCGGCACAGTAACCTGATCATTAAGTTTCTTTTGTTGTTGCTGTTAATTTAAATCGCAAACTCTCAGGCATGCACATCCTTCTCTAAAGAATGGCTTAAAGAAAGTGAGCCACTGGGGAAACAGCCACCTACCCATGAAGCCTTCTTAATTAATGATAGTTATTTATTTGGAGGACTTAATGAAAACTGATTCCATTGTTGTAAGTAGGCATCAGATGCTGATAATTTAAAAGTCGCACCCTCCCTGCATATGTGTCATTTAGACAACTCTCTGGGTGACAAGCAGTTGTAATTGTCTCCTTCATGCACTGATTCAGGGTTGAGTCTGTCCTTTCTCCTTTGCAGGTCTGTCTCGGTCGCTCTCTCCCTGTCCATCTGCCCTTCCCCTGACCCTCACACCGGGGGACACTTACCAGAGTTGATGTAGCCGCTGCTGCCATGGGTCAGGCTTTGCTTCTCCAGCCGGCTCCCTCCACCAAGAGAGCCTGTTTTAGTATAGCCATTGCTGGTCCCCCCTTCTGCCAGACACAAAAGCCAGTGACAGTTTCAGTGTCCAGGCAGGCTGGAAGATCTCAACACCTGCCTCTCTGTGGAAACCTTCCCTCGTTTCTAACCAGGACCTCCTTAGTTTGGGGTCCCTTTCCCACCCACACTATAAGGTACAAGCTGCCACCCTCCAGTTTTGTTGGTTTGTTTTTTGATACAAGTGTCTGTAGTGAATACTGTTCCTGATTTAAAAGGAAAGTTTTCTGGGTGCAATATACGCAGTCAGACAATTAAGCTTTTGAATTCATTCTAGAAAAAGTCCAACATAACCTCATTGCTGAATATCACTATGGTCACCAGATGGACGAGGAGAGTACTTCGAAGGTAACCTGATGGCCATTCCAGAAAAACAATTCCAAAATTGCTTTGTAGGGTGAACTAGACACTGATATCAGCGCATAGGCTCCCCAGGGGAGTATTTAGAAGGCAACTGTAGTGATACTCAGCAATGAGCACTTTTCTAGGATGAGTTTGTGAACTTAATTGACCTCATAGCAAGTCATTTATTAGGAAAATTGAAACATTAGAAGATGCAGCTGCGTGATGAAGCGCCTTGATCCAGGACCTGGCTGGCTGGCTTTTCCAAATGCCTGGTCAGTGCCAGACTCAGCCACTCCAAGTGTCAGGGGATGCTGGAGGAGCTCTGAGTTGCTGGTGTCCCACCTGGCAGCCCAGCCCTGCTCTAGCCTTCCCTGCTGATGGGTGGGCTGTCCCCATCCCAGTGAGCCAGACTTCCTGGAGCTGCTTCCTGGGTAGCAGTGGGACTCAGATCACTTTTATTGAACTTGAGAACCTCCTGGAAAAACGTGGCCTCAACCAGAAGCTTGGCTGGTGGTTCCCCCTCCCCCATCTGTGTCTAGGTTGGGTAAGATTTCTGATATTTTAGTGCCTAGAATAGGCAAATCTATAGAGACAGAAGGTAGATTTGTGGTTTCCAGGAGCTGGGGAGAGGGGACGGAAAATGGATGGTGACTGCTAATGGTCGCCAGGTTTCTTCTTGGAGAGTGATAGAAACATTCTAAAATGAGGCTGCTGCAATGGCGGCATGACTCTGAAAATACCACAGAACTATATACTCCAAATGAGTGGATTTTGTTGCATGTCAGTTAATGTCAATGTCAGTATTTGAAAAAAAGATTGTTTTTGAGCTCCCATGGAAGAGGTCAGAGGTGTGGGGTCCTTCACATGTGACATATTGAGAAGAAAGCTACTGAAGTAGTCACTTACTTGGTGGTAAGGATGTAAGTCTTGTAGTTACTGTTTCAGTGATAACTAGGAAAAGACAAAGAAAAATTGAGAGCTTACATAATGCACTGACATCTCTGTGTTTTGACAAAGTATCTACCATAAGCCAAACACATTAAATTTTTGAGTACTTGTGCTTTAAGACTCACTCACTGTACATGAAAATATGAGAGAAACCAATGGGCTTTAATGTATCTGGAAGATAAGTTCATATCTCTTTGGGAGCAAAAGACATTAACCACTGATTTGACACATGCGTTGTCTTGGCACCAGTGTCTCTTGAAGGGGCGGGACCAAGCCCTCTCATCTCCCAGTTGAGCTGGGACCCGCGCTCTGGCTGACTTCACCGTGTCCTCTATTAATTTGGAAGTGTTTCAAGGACATCGTGCATGACAGTGGGGGCTTGAAGTCAGAGATTGAGCAACATCAAAGAGAGACGAAGAACCGCGTGATGCCGAGTCTATAGGGGTAAAGCTTCAGGTGCTTTAAAAAACATTCTGGAAAAAAACAAACAAACAAAACAACAACAACAAAAAAACATTCTGGACTGCAGGGAGGTAAGAAATTCCCCAAAACCATAGCACAGCCCACTTTGTGCTCTGACTGTGGCCACCACCACCACTTCCTCCTTCTCTGGTGGGGTGACCTACTGAGGAGGAGCTGGTGGTCCCTGGTCCCTAAATGCAGACTTCCTGCATGTGGGGGTGTGTGTGCACATGTGCATGTGGGAGGGTGGCGAGGGGAGAAAGTGGAGGAAGATGGTGCAGGGTCTTGTGGCCTTTTCAGCTGTGCACCTGGCTCCTGTTGCATGCCACACATCCCACACTGGCGCCACCCTCCTTCCCACTGCGTTTTCCTAATTAATTTGGTTGTTCTAGCAGGAACATGGGGTTATCAACATAGCAGAAACAGCATTCAAGGCATAAAAGGAAATGGCTTTTCAGAGTAAAGTGGCAGCTTGATTTGAATAATAGTTCTTGAGCTTTCACTAACCCTCTCATTGTATAGGCCTTTGGGATTTTTTTGAGACATAAAAATAATTTATTTCCTAACCTAAAGTTCCAAGTCTGTGGGGCCAGAATTTTTTTTTTTTTTTTTTTATTGGCAATATATGAAAGTCATAGACTAAGTAAAAAAGTTCTCAAACTTAGAGTTGCTAGGGGGACAGTTTAAGTGTGTCTGAATTTATCATTTGAGCAGTTTCACAAAATAAATGTGTGTTTTCGGTGAAGATTTTGACTATGACAGCAGTGTTTTTTCAACTCTGCCTCTGCAATAACTGTGATATTATACATCTAGGTTTCCACTGCTCTGTATCCTAGATAGGAAATGGCTCAATAACCTGTGGTGATTTCATTAAAATGCTATCATTAAAAAGGCCGGTTATGAAAATTAGACATGAAAAATGGTGACTTTCATCCCTGAGGACAAGGCAGGACACATTGTGGTTACAAGTATTTTAAACTAAGAGCCATCATATGGGAAAGAATAGAGTTTATAGGGCAGCGCCTGTGGCTCAAGGAGTGGGGCGCCAGCCCCATATACCAGAGGTGGCGGGTTCAAACCCAGCCCTGGCCAAAAACTGCAAAAAAAAAGAATAGTGTCAACCTTCCTAATGCTGTGACCCTTTAATACAGTTGGGTTGAGAACCACAGCTAGAGAAGAACACATTTTTTAAACCATGTAGTGGTCGTGGTGGAATTATGAACAAATTATTCATTGTTTCCAAATTTGCGTTACTTTTATAATGAAGCAATTATAAATAAGACGTTCTCATGCTCTTACTTCTTTCAGTGACTTCGGTGCCATCTCGTTTGTTTTTCTTGGTTACATCCATACCATAGCCACCTGTAGGAAGACCCAGAAACCATGAGGCCGCATCTCCTACCGCCGTTTTTAATAAGCAGAGGCTCCTACTGTGCAAGCTGAGAACTCAAAACCTGATTCCTTGGATTCAAAGCATAATCCTTTCTTTGCATATTTTTTTCTTTTAATTTTGGATTAATACGTGGGCATATATGGTTAGGTTACATTTTCATGTTTGTAAGATAAAGTTCAAGTTGTAGCTGAGTCCTTCACTCAGCCCATGTGCCATATACTCATTAGGAGGGTACTTACCTAACCCCTTGAATTTAATTGTGTTTTTATCTCATGTAGGCATTTAGTAGTTAATCTACTAGTTTCAGCTTAGTGTTAAATACATCAACCCATGAATGGATTAATAAACTATGGCATATGTGTACCATGGATGACTATTCAGTCATGACATTTTTTTTTTACAAGAGTCATTCCCATTTCTTGTCATCAGGCACAGTAGGGATCAATCTAATTGTTCTAGTTTGGTATTATTCCTTTGTGCTGGGGTCTTATTTTCAGAATCTAATTGATCAGACTGCCTCCTGCTCGGCACCAAGGGGCTTGCATAGCAGATGGGCTGCCCTGCCCTTTGTTTGACTATAAGATCTCCCTCTTTGCTGTGGTGATAAATAGCGGGAGGGAGTCTATCAAAGCACTCTATGCTATCATCTAATTCATTTTGACGCAACCCATAATGCTCAGCGCTTTATATGGAGCTCTATGCATATAAGACATTCATGCTTCATTATTTAGAGTCTGGATGTGAGGCTGGTACTTGATGGATTTAAACCAGGATAAAAAAAATCATTGAATTTGTCATACATATGGAACTTTATACTTCAAGGTATGGAATTTTTTGTCATCATAACCAGCTCTCATATGCTTATCTGCAGACATCAGTGGGTAAAACAGATGATGAAAATCTGCAAAAATTGCAGAGCTATGTAGAAGTATATATACTTATTTGCGTTTTCTATGTTTTCCCTTCACATTATACTGCTCCTGAAAAGGAAATTCATTGCAATCTTGTTTGCTGTGTCCCTAAGTGTGGATAGTGTAAGGCAGGGCTGACGTCAGGAGTGGGGCTCTGAGGACTCAGCCTTAAACACACAGGACAGCATCATGAGGATCCCGCACCCACTGAGGTCTGCTTGCTGCAACGCCTGGTCCCAGGTTCCAGAAGGACTTGAAATCAGGCTTTCCCTGTGTTCCCTGCCCTCCCTTCCCCGTCTCTTCCTCCTGGTTTATCCTTTGGTTGCAGTTCAAGCTGGATTCTAGAGTTCCAAGGCATGTCACTTCTGCCCTGCCTGTGCTGCCTGGAGACTTCAGGGTTGATTTATTCACCAGGCACAATGGGTCCTATGGTTAGGCCCATGGCACTTTGGAGGGTCCATAAAAATATTTTTATTCTTTTAACATCAGAAGGAAAAACAAACATAATCTAAACTGGATTACATTCTTCTTTATACCAATGGAGTTGTAAAATATAATTTTAGGAAGTTTTTAATGAGAAAGGGGCCCACAAAGGCAAAACTGTCTAGAGCTCAGGAAAGTCATAATATGGCCCTGGGTTACTTTCCTCCTAAAAACCAAGACCACATGAGACCAGCTAGCTGATCAACGACCTGGTGTTAGCTTCAGGGCCTGGTCAAATGTGCCAACTTCTTGCTCATCAATTTTTCTTAAACACAGCTGTAGGCAAGGAATGAGGCATCATGAAAAAATCCTAGCTGGATCTGAGAGGCCATAGACTATCTTTATGTATATGTGTCCTTAACCTTGAGGAGGGGCTTCATAAACAGGTTAATGGGGAAGGCTAGCCTCGTTAGAAGACCAAAGCTGGCCTGGGACTCTATAACTCGTATGCCTTGTATCAAGCAAACCAACATGCAGCTGATCCGCTCTTTGAAATCCTTTTTTAAATATTAATTACCTTTGGTAACTTAGAAACCCATTTACACTTCGTTTTGATCATTAGCTATGGACCAGGAGGCATTTGGAGAAATTAAATATTTAAATGTACCTACCGCTGGTGGGGAGGTAACTAACTCTCCAGGATGGTACCTGAATCCATATTAAATATTGTCTTGAAGGGAACTGTTTATAACAATCCACAGGCTCTTACTTCCCACAAGTTATTGCATATTTTGATCCATCAAGTGAAAGTTGCTACCAGTGGCAGTACACTCCGGATTGGCTGTAGTGCTTGTTGCATTTAGGCAGACGTTAGCTTGGTTTGCTGAGTTCAGTCTCCAGGTGGCAAACCTGGCATGTTTTGCCTGTTCTTTCTATATCCAGAAAAATAGCAGGCATTTCTAGCTATAGCCCTCCATCTTTTCACTAAGTCCTAATAACAAAAACTTGATTTCTGCAGCAAAAATCCAAGGGTTCCTCAACTTCCAGAGGGTAGGAAGTGAAGACCTACTGAGACATTCGAAGGGGTCCCTTGCTAGAAGTGCCCAGTGCATAGACCCTGCGCTGGGTAGGGACAGGTAGGTCCTCTCTCTCAGCCTGCAGCCATTCAAATGACACAGAGCCAGACCGACAGCCTGAGGTGTCAAGAATGTGTCAGGAGGTGGACTCCTTTAAATCCAATGTAAGAGGAAGCTTTCTATAAGTGAGTTATTAAATGCAGAGTGATGGGCTGAGGCACAAACCTAGACCGGGATCATCCATGAGACCTGCAGCACTCTTACAGGACTTCTTTTTTAAACATTTTAAGTGCTGATAGTTTTTTAAAGTGTAGTGTTAGGGAAGGAAGAGTTTCCTGACCACGTACGTGCCCGAGCCTGCCTCCCTTACAGCACCTGCCAGGGCACTCGCCTTCCAAAAGCACTAGTCAATGGAACCACCGTCAAACAGCATAATATGTAACTTCTTGGATGTTTGGCCACTTCACTAGAGCTAAGGATGAGCAGCATATTCAAGCTTTCAATCCCCAAATTATATGAATTTCCATCCACAGATCTCAAGGGCTGCTTCGCGGTTATTCCATAGCTAATTTTCTTTGGAAGATGTAAAAATGATCTCATGCCATTTTCGTATGCAAGAAAATACAGTTTAAAATTAATTCTCTACTTTTGTGATTTTTTTTCTTTTCTACTTCATTTAAGTGATGTCAGATACACCTAAAACTAAGCAGATGGGGCCCGGACGAACCACTGTTAGTGATAACAAATCATCTCATTAACTGTATCTTATTCTAATGACACATGAAATACTTTGTTCTTGATAGAATGAAGAGAGGGAAAAAGATAAGTGTTTTTCTCCCTATTTTTAATTTTAGGAATAAATGCTCCTGTACTGTGTTAAGGAATTACAAGTATTTTCATAGCCTCTATTACTCCAAACTCTGTACATTAAAAAATTTAAAACAAAACCAAACCAAAATTGTCAGTCCACTGACTATTGACCTGATAACAAAGAAGGGCCAAGAACACAGCCGGATAGCCAGGAAACAAGTGCCCTGGGGTTGACGGTCAAAACTTGGTCTCCACAACACTCCAGAGATGGGTTTGCTGTTTGGAATATTCGGCACCCTTGATTTTCCTGAATGGGAGGTGGTGGACTCCAGCTTTGTGGTTGTGTGGGCTGTTTACAGTTATGTCCTGCTACAGTTAATAATGGCAAATAAAACAAAACAAACGCAGACTTCTTTTGGTCAGTTATGACCTAAGAATGTGCTTAGTTCTTAAGTCTGATCAGTTTCACCAGTCTGAAGCAGGACTGTTCCCTTTAATTGCCTCATGTAAATGCTGATCAGGTTCACCAGGGTATTTTGCAGGGCCTAAAAGTAAAATAGGCCCCTTCAAATCTCTGAAAGGCACCATCAGGGGCCAGACATCTGTTTTAGGTTAATTGTGACTCAGGTCTCTACCTTAGAGAACATACGGGGAACTGAGAAGCAAAGAAACAATTCTGCTTTTCAAACAAATACCTTTTAAGAAATCTTGCTATCCTTCATAGTCATAACAAATCCAACTATTAGACAACTGATTAATCCTCTTAGAAGTAGTAATTTACCAAAGGTTTTGCCTTCATTTCAAAAAGTAAAGTGATAATGTTTCAGTTAGCTGTTAACATGGTCCTGTTAGATCCCTAAAGTGGTAATTCTCACCTCAAAGTGATTTGGGGGCTGGAGGGGGAGGTGGGCCCTAGGTTTGCCAGTAAGAGCATGTACCCAGAAAAAATTTCTTTTTCTTTCTTCCTTCAAATTTGACTCTAAAAAATTCCTGGATTAATTAGATCACTTCAAAGATTTCACTTTGCTTTAAGGACAGGAGCAATTTTATAGCACGATAAACAACAATGTTTGCCAGACCCTGAGTTTCAACAGAGAGGCCCGGGCATCACAGGGGCTGCTTCTAGAAGACACTCCGCCACTCTTACACTTCCCTGCATGTAACTTCACCTCTAAGCTATTCTATTCTGTCTAGTGGGGAGAGAGAGACAGAAGGAGGAGAAATTGCAGATGAGAGAGAAGGAATTATAAGCCTTTATCATATTCTAAATAAAACAACTTAATATAAGTCATTTTATAATACTAAAATACACAGGAAAATCTTGCCACCAGAGCCCAGTTATTCTATGTAACTGGTCTCCACCTCTTTCCCATTCATGGATCTTCCCTGCTTCCTTTAAAAGACCCACTCTAAGCAGAATGCCTACACCAAAGCCATCATTGATAGCTAATTCATCACGTCAACTAGAATATAGAAAGTTCTTTAGAGAACTTCATCTTCTTTTCTCCAATAAACATTTAATTTCTAAATGGCAAAACTTCAAGCAAAGTCTCAGAAGGGAGAAAGGTCAGTCTTCTTATTACTTACCTGGCTTGAGATTTTGCAGGAACTGGAAAGAACTTCCAATAAATCCCCGTGTCTCGTCCCCTGACGCTTTCTTCTAGAATCTGCAGTGCCCACTTTTTTTTATCCAGCCCCAGCCAAGGTGTGTTAAAGCTGAGTGATCTTTCAAAAATGTTCTTCTCTCCACCTTGTTTCTTTCTGCTCTGTGCTTCCAAACAAGTCCTGACAAAGGTGTGTCGTGGTTTACAGCCCCACTCCACCCTTCCAATTATCTGACACTTGCTGGATTTAAAAAAAAAAAAAAAAAAAAAATCTGCCTCCAGGAATCAAACTTTACAAGAAGGCAGAAAGCTTCTCCTACCAGCTTAGGTAGCTTAACCATTTATGGACCCAGGAGGAAAGGGAACAAAGGGCCAGCATAAAGGAAAGTTTCTTTTATTACTTCTACCTCCTACAGCTGGAGAACTGCCACAACTTGGTATTTTCCTTTCTCGGTGCCTTGGGATCCTGGGATCTCAGTACGAGGACACACAGGGCACCGAGGCACACATGTGAGGGCCTGTGGTCTGAGTGTCTGAGTTCTAGAAAACCTGTGAAGGGGGCAGGACTTTATTCAAGACCTGTTTCCCCTGGATATGCCTCTGTCCTCTTTCCCCCATTCTGACTCAAGCCAGGTCAAGTCCATCTGGAGAAAACAGTTGGTTAATCAATTCATAACGAGTTGTTAACGACTGAAAATGCTGAGTGATTGGTAGAGTAGAGGTTTATTCTAATACGGAGCTTACCTGATATAGTGATGTCGACCTTAAAAGAGTGACATGTCAGTGATGGGATTTTTGGTATTTCCCCACCTGATAATGGAGAGGGATGCTATTGGGGAGGGGGAAGGACCTCCTTGTCCTTCAAAGCAGGCAATCACGAAAGTCACCATACACCTAAGGACATGTGTGGGCTTCTAGATGCCCTGTAACTCCAAATACACCCCAGGAGACTTTAGGTTTCCCTAGAGGCTCAATTTGTACTAATTTAGATCATTCTTATGAATAGCTAGATGACATCTGGTCTTCCAGGGCCCCCAAAGACTAGCTTCAGACTCCTGGTGTTGGTAAAATGGGAAGTCTGAACATGGGACTAGTTCAGGCATTCTTGGGGGGCCCTTTCCCAGTTCTGAGGCATTGTCCTAGGGAGGGAGCTGTGGGGTCCCTACAGCACAGCACCAAGGCCTGTCTGCACCTGCTACTGTGGGCACTCACACCCCAGGGAGGGAGAGCAGACTGCTGGGAACCACCTGTGGGGCTCATCTCCTAAGCTGCCCCTATTCTGTGCCGGAATCACACATTTGAGAACCCTTTCAAATGAGCTAGCATTTGACATTCATAGTTTCAGACATTCTTGCTTTCCCCCAATAAATACTTACTCAGCATGTCTGTGGTCAGCGTCATAGAAGAACACTGAAAAACCCAGAAGACAGAGCTTTCAGCATAAAATTGACACATCCCTGCATCATTCATTCATTTATTCATGGAATTCATGAATTAAACAGAAATATATTGGCTCCTGCTTGCAGCCAGAAACTGAACTATGTGCTGAGAGTTTAGGGGTGAAGTACAGATGCATTTCCTATCCTTACAGAGACCACAGTCTAGCAGAGAAAGACAGGACTTAATGTATAGTTGGTATTATAGCAAAATACTACAGACTGGATGGCTTAAACAACAGAAATTTATTTTCTCACACTTCTGGAGGCTAGACGTTCAAGATTAAGGTGTCAACAGGTTTGATTTCTCAAACCCTTCTCCTTGGCTTGAAGATGGCTGGCTGTGCTGTGTCCTCATTTGGCACACCCTTGGTGTCTCTCTGCGTGTCCTAATCCCCTTATAAGGACACTAGTCAGAGTGTATTAAGGCTCACTCCAAAGGCCTCCTTTAACTTAACTCTTTAGAGGCCCTGTCACTAAATATAGTCACCCTTACGGGGTGTTATGGCTTCCCCTTTAATTTTTGGAGGGGCACAATTTAGTCCAAAACAAAGTTTTGTACAAATATATAATTAATAATGCAACAACTACGATAAGAATGAGTATTGGATACCATGAGAGAGCCTAAGAGGAGATGTAATCTTGGGGAGGGTATTAGGGAAAGTCCTGCTAAGTGAGTGACATTGAAGCTAAGAAATGAAGGTCGAATGGAAATCACATGGGTGGTGGGAGGGGTCGAGAGCTTTCTAGTATCTGGCGTCTGGATGGGGTAAGAATCTTCAGAAGGTGGTGAGGGGGGAGCAGCGTGGTGAGATGGAGGAAGAGAGAAGAGGCCCGTGTGTCGTGGGCATCAGTGAAGGGACGTGGGAGGGAAGCAGGACCAGACCACACAGGCCTCAGATGCCATTGGGAGCTGTGCTGCACAGAACCTGGAAAATGCTCTTACATTGACATTCCAGGAGTAACTCTTTACAGGTGCTATATGAGTATTGGGATTATTAACCCTAGGAAAGAAGAGAGACTGCAAGTGATGTTTCCTAAGGTCTATTACGCACCACATATCTTACACCCACTATCTCACATAATCCTCTCAGCACCTCTAAGGGGTGCGTACCGTTATTATTTTCAATTTATAGCTTAGAAAAGTGACTTTCAAGAGGCCGAGCAATCAGGCCAAAGGTCTTACATCCCATAAGCAGCAGAGCCTGTACTCCACTTGACTCTCGAAGCCTAGTTTCCCACTGCTTTGTGTGTTGTTAAAATGTAAGTATACCCAAAGCATTGAAATGGAAAAAAAATAGACAATATCATGTATGAAAACAGATAAGGCTGAGGACAAGTGACAACTGAAATAAAACCCAAACCCATCTGAGCAATGGGGATGTTTTCAGTTGACAGCATTATAGTTTTCTTTGTTTTTGTTTGTTTGGTTTGTTTTTGTTTTTGTTTTTTTTTGAGACAGAGTTTTACTATGTTGCCTTCCATAGAGTGCCGTAGTGTCACAGCTCACAGTAACCTCAAATTCTTGGGCTGAAGTGATTCTCTTTCTTCAGCCTCCCAAGTAGCTGGGACTACAGGAGCCTGCCACAATACCCGGCTATTTTTAGTTGTAGTTGTCATTGTTGTTTAGCAGGCCCAGGCCAGTTTCAAACCCTCCAGCCTGTGTATGTGACTGATGCTATACCACTGTGCTACAGGTGCTAAGTCAGCATTATAATATTGCAATAACCTATTGATGATTTAAAATAGAAATCTGTCCAGAGGTCTTGGCAACCCTAAACCAATCAATTATTCACCAACAACTACTATATAAAACCAAACATGCTAAGCAACCTCCAGAATCCTATAATCATATTGGTATTTTCCAGGTATAATGGAGATCACGGACCTGTGATAGATAAAGTCCAAAGTTAATTGACTGAGAATCCAGGAAGCTAACTAAATAGCTGATAAGCCTGTGCACATGTGAGCATGTGCACGGCCCAGCACATTCTCACATGGATGTGTGTCCTGTTTGCAGAATCCTATACTAGACATTTTGGTGGAGAAGAAAATTAAAACCAGTCAAGTTCCAGTTACTCAGGGTTCATAGTTCATTGTACTTGGCATAACTATGAATAAGACTTAAGTTGGTACACAGAGTGAAAGAAACCTTATATTCATTCCACGTTTGTATTTTAAGTTCCTACCATATGTCTGTTACTAATGGAGCTGTCTTTTAAATGTTTAAATTAACCAGAAAACAACACAATTCTGGCCAAAATGAGGAAGGAAAGAGTCAGCTTTTGGAAATAGAAATGACTAAGACACCGGAAAGGTGTCTTTTGCATCCGGACTGCATTTGGGGCTATGTTAATGAGTCACATTAATCATTTCTTGATTGATAAAGAAATAAAAGTTTCATAAAAGGTAACTGGAAAAATAGTCACAGTTCCAAAATTATCTACTGACTTTTCAATGGGCTGGGGAGAAAGGAAGTCTGCTCGCGTGTGGCTCACTTGGTACCGAGTGGCGGGAGGCTCATCACTCACTGAGCAATGTGAGGACAGGTGGGCTCTGCTTCCTGCGGCTGATGCATTTCTGAAAAGGGTGAGTGCTTTTGTCAGTGACTGTTGACTACCTCATTAATCTTTGGAAATGCAGATCTTCTTTGTGTGTTTGCTTTAAAGGGTTGTACACCCTGCAGTGACTCTTCTGTGACTCTCATAAAACAGCATCACTTAGTCGTTCTACCCTGAGCTTATGACGCGCTCATCCAGAAATTCTAAAGCTCTGGGACACATTTGCTCTCCGTTCCTAAGAGACCTTGAAAAGTGAAGCTCCCTGAGAAGGAGACGAGAGAAAATAATTTTATATTTAGTGAGATAATTCCAGTATCTACAGTTATTGATTCAGTTTTTTGTTGGACAGTAAATCCACTGACTTAAAAAAATTCCTACATATTAAAATAAAAACAATGCGATAATTATCGGTCATCATTTGCCACTGCTGTTCTAAGACTAGAAGGCCATATTTCTGCATGTGCTCCTGGGTAATAAAGCTTCCCTGTAAACAGTTATGACAACAGCTTATGTCACTGTTCAGGCAGCAGGTTGGCTTTTGGAAGGCTGGAGCTGAGAGTGTACTGATTCCTGCCCTTCACCTGTGGGGTTAAGGTCTCCAGCTGCTCTTCCTGTCTGTAATGCTCCTTCAGTTGTCCCTAGTTGTGTTCCTTGCTGCCTTTATTACACATACAATGACAAAAGCACTGTGGTTTTCTTTCTTCCATTCCCAACTTCAGCTCTATTCATTTTTTTATCCACTTAAAACTCCTAGGTATTGTTGAGTGAAGAAACCACTGCCTATTGCGTGTCTACCGTGAGCATTGAGTGTACAGATACAATTGAGAGTAAGCTGTAAAACCTGCCTTCTAGGAATTTACAATGTAAAGAAAAAAGATGTGTGGATATCTTCCCCACATCCCCACATATACAAATAATGACAATAAAGGGAAGAATGTAACCTGGAGGTTACATAGAAGTCCACTCCCTGCTGGAGGCTTTAGCTAATGTCTCCTGAAAGAGGGGCCATTTGAGCCTTGGAGGATGGGTGGTAGTGAGAAGCTGAAGGTGGAGGAGAAATTTCAAGTCTGGCATGAGAGTCACAGACATAGGAAGGAGTGGAAGAACAGGTGCAAGGAAGGGGAGAGGACGGGAGAGCTTGGAAGCCCAGGATGTGCCAGTCCCATAGAGGGGAATCTGAAGTGCCAGCCTAAGGTGTGTCCATGTTATCCTGAGGGTAAGGGGAGTTGTCAGATGTTCTGGTGTGCTGAACAAAGAATGGTTTGGTGCTGACATAGACCATAGAGTAGGACAGAAAGTAATGAGAACACTATAGCAATAGATTCATGAAAAACTTGAGCTTGAGCAAGGCAAAGAAGAGAAAGGAAAAGAACTAAACAGGGCAAGACCAGTGAGTCTGGATGGAGACAGTGACATTCACTTACCAGTTGCCGTTAGGATGAGAAGGGATGCAGGCCTGGGGGGAGGCTGAGGTTTCTCCAAGCCGTCCACAGACCACCGAGACTTCTCTCCCCCTCCCTGCCAAGTTACTTTTTCAGCGCGTGCAGCCTTCCAGTGGAGGATACGAAAACAACAAGATTATTCCCTTTGGATTGAACTCTTCCTTGCCCCCATTTTGTTCTGTGCTCACTACCTAACACATCATGAATGGGAGGCTTTAAAAAATGGCTTAGTTTTCTGCCTTGAAGAATTCAGATGTCAAGACTTTAGGAGAATATTAATATCACCTGTAGGTGATACATATAATTAGTTTAAAACCACCATAGGCTATTTCCGACACATGCTCTATTAAATTATCTGTAACTTATTTCTAATATTTTAACATTTATAAATTAGTTTTATCAAAAGACAACAATGAGACCAAGAAATGTTAGCTTTAGCAGTTGTTCCCCTTTTGCTGTGGTTTGAACATGCCCCCCAAAGTTCATATGCTGGAAACTTAATTCCCAGCAGCATGGAGAGGCAGACCTTTAAGAGGTGATCCGATCATGAAGGCTCTGCCCTAATGAATAGATTAATGCCATTATTGCGGGAGTAGGCTTATTATCACTGGAATGGGTTCCATATGAAGAAATGAATTCAGCTCCTCTCTCTTTCTCTCCCTCTCTCTGAGTGCTTTCCAAATAATGCCTTCTGCCATGACATAGCAAGAAGGCCCCCACCAGATACCAACCCTTCAATGTTGGACTTCCCAGCCTCCAGAATGATGAACCAAATACATTCTTTTCTTTATAAATTATCCAGGCTCTGGTATCCTGTTATAGAAGCACAAAACAGATTAAGATACCTTTCCTAATCAGAGAAAGAATATCCCTTGGATTTCAAAACATTCCCTTTATTAGTGGAAGAAATGAAAATCCTCCTGTCAGGGTGGGAAGTCATTTCTGGGACTTGTGTTTGGGAATGTTTACCTGCCTGCCCCTGGCAGGGTGAAGGTTGTCTAATAACTGGGGCAAGGCAACTCATCTGTATTTTGTTTGCTCAGAAATGACGGAGGAGAGATGTTAGAAGTGTGCCCAGGAGAGGAAATGTTTGATGCTGCTCACAGAAAAAGGTACAATGTTGAAAGTGAATGATTTTATGTAAATAGACCAATAGTTTCTACAATCCATGGAAATCTGTGTTAAGTTTGATCTCTATTGAGGAGCAGGTAAAAACAATCCAATAAAACAGCAGGAAGCCACCTGGCAGGTGAATTTATTACTGGATTTTAAAGGCTTTTAGGTTAAAGAGCTGAAAAGTCTGCATCAGGTGACGAGCATTCTTTTGTGCTCTAGGCCATGATTCAGGAGATGGGCTTGGTTCTCACAAAACATGTCCACACAAAGACTATCTTCATTAACATGAAGACCGCACCCTATTGTCTGGTTTGTGGTTGCCACAATTTTCCTCACGGGTATATTTCCTCTGGTACACAGACTCTACGCTGAGAATCGGGCCTCATTACCTATCATACCCACTGACTCAACATCCCATCGATGATAGGATTCCTCTAAAATTTTCTGGACCACTGTTATGCCAGTGGTTTCCAGTGTGTGTTTTGAGGAGCTGGTGTTTGAGCAATTTGCCAGAATTAGATACAAATCAGATAATTTGCATCTGGTAAAATTCACTCTTTTTAGTATCCTGTGCATTCTGGCAAGTGTATAGTCACGTGACCACCACCATATTCAAATTACAGAACAGTTCTATTCCACCCTCGAAATTCCCTTGTGCTCCATTGTGGCCCATCCCCCTCTCCAGTCCCTGGCAATTTCTGATCTATGTTTTATCCCTGTAGTTTTGTTTTGTCCAGAATGGCATATAAATAAAATTGTGCCATTTGTAACCTTTCGAGTCTGGCTTTTTTGACCTAGCATTTCAGATTCGTTTATGCTGTAAAACATTCTTAGTTTGTCTCTTTTTATTGCTGACTAATATTCCATTGTTTGGATTTATAATTGTTTCCAGGGGTCCTCAAACTATGGCCCACGGGTCAAATGAGGAGGTGTGATTGTATTTGTTCCTGTTTTGTTTTTTTTACTTCAAAATAAGGTACATGCAGTGTACATAGGAATTTGTTCATAGTTTTTCTTTTTTTTTATTAACTATACTCCAGCCCTCCAACGATCTGAGGGACAGTGAACTGGCCTCCTGTTTAAAAAGTATGAGGACCTCTGGATACATTTACATGTTGATGGGTAGTTTCTAATTTTTGTCAATTGTGAATAAAGCTGTTGTCAACATTCACATACATATTTTATATGAACATAAATGTTCATTTCTCTTCAGTAAATAACTAGAAAGAAAATGCTGGCCTGGGTAAACATATATTTAACTTCATAAGAAACTGGCAAATGGTTTTTCAAAGTGTTTTTTACCATTTTATGTTCCCATCAGCAACATGTAAGAGTTCTAGATGTTCTGCATCATTGCCAGCTCTTGCTATTATCGATTTGTTTGATTTTAGCCATCTGGAGTGGTATTTCATTGTGGTTTTTATTTGCATTTCTCTAAGGCCTAATGATGTGGTTCATCTTTTCATGTGCTTATTTGCTATTAATACACCTTCTTTGGTAGTGTCTATTCAAATCTTCACCCATTTTAAAATAGAGTTGTTTTCTTATTATTAAATTCTGATAGCTCTTTATGTATATAGATAAATGCCCTTTATCAGATAGGTGTTTTTGAAAATACCTTCTCCTAGTCTATGGCTAGACTTGCCATTTTCTTTTCTTTTTTTTTTTTTTTGAGACAGAGCCTCAAGCTGTCACCCTGGGTAGAGTGCTGTGGCATCACAGCTCACAGCAACTTCCAACTCCTGGGCTCAAGCAAGTCTCCTGCCTCAGCCTCCCAAGTAGCTGGGACTACAGGCGCCCGCCACAATGCCTAGCTATTTTTTGGTTGCAGCCATCATTGTTGTTTGGTGGGTCTGGGCTGGATTTGAACCCACCAGCTGAGGTGTATGTGGCTGGCACCTTCGCTGCTTGAGCCACAGATGCCAAGCCAGGACTTGCCATTTTCTTAACAAGGTCTTTTGGAGAGGCAGTCCAATTTATTTTTTTTCTATTATGAATCATATTATTGATGTCATATCTAAGAAATTTTTGCCTGATCCATATTTATAAGGATTTTCTTATGTATTTTCTTCTAGAAAAGTTATTATTTGTGGCTTTACATTTATGTTTATAAACCATTTTGAGTTAATTTGTGCATAAAGCGAGGGGTGAGGATCAAAGTTTAGTTTTAAAGTTTTTTATTTTTAATTTTTTTCTAGAGATGAGATCTTGCTATTTGCCCAGCCTGAACTCAAACTCCTGGGCTCAAGAACTCCCCCTGCCTCAGTCTCCTGAATAGCTGGGACTGCAGGCACATGCCTCTGTGCCCAGCTCAAGGTTTATTTATTTATTTTTTTATATAACTCTGTCCAGTTTCTCTAAAACCATTTGTTAAAAAGATTACCTTTTTTCCCCATTGAATTTCCCTTTCAATTATCAAAAATCAACCACTTACATAAGCATAGATCTATTCTTATTCTTCTATTATGTTCTTTTGATCTACAGATCCACCCTTCACCAATACCATACTGTTTTAATTTTTGCAGCAATACGTCTTGAAATCAGAAAGTGTAAATCCTATGGATGTTTCCATTGTGTAATGGTGAGTGCTCTGGACTCTGAATCCAGAAAGTGTAAATCCTTCAACTTTGGGGTTTTGACTGTTTTAGTTCCTTAGTTTTTCCAAATAAATTTTAAAATTATCTTGTTGATTTCCATAGAAAATCTTATTGGTAAATATATTGAGGTTATATTGAATCATAGAATAACTTGGGGAATACATGATATCTTAACCATATGAGTCTTGCAATCCACAAATATGGCATATCTTTCCATTTACATGCGTCTTTTTGATTTCTTTTATCAGTGTTTTACAGTTGTCAGCATACAGACCTGGCGCATGTTTTGTTAGCTTTATACCAAAGTATTTAATATTTTATGGTGCTATTTTAAATACTTACAAAAAATTTTATTTTCTAATTTTTCCATTAATAGCATAAGGAAGTATAATTAGTTTTCTGTATTGGCTTTTACACTGTAATATTGCTAATCATACTTAATAGGTCTAGTACAATTTTGGATGTTCTTTGGAATTTTTTATGTAGATAGTCATATCATCTATGGATCTGTGGATGATAATGACTCTTAAAATGATTCCAATAAAGAAATGCCTTTTACTTCTTTTCTTGCACACTGCCTAGAGAGCATCTAGTGCAATGTTAAGTAGAGTAATAAGTTAGCACATCTTTGATTTGTTCCCGATCTTGGAGGAAAGGTCTTAGTGTTTTCCCACCATGTATCATGCTAGCAGTAGGCCTTTTGTAGACTCCCTCTATTGGACTGAGAAAACTCCCTTCACTCCTAGTTTGCTGAGAATTATTTATAAAATCATGAATGAGTATTGTCAAATGCTTTTTGTGCATCTATTGAAAAATTATATGATTTGTCTTTTTCAGTCTATTGGTATGGTAGTTACATTGATTTTTTAAAAATTTAGTTCTTTGTATTATTTCAATGTCTTTAGTGCTTAGTAAGGTGTTATACTCATGTTTTCTTTTAGTTAGTTAGATACAGTTTCTTTGAGGTCTTTGAAGTGATTAAAATGGCTGATTTAAAGTTCTTATCTAATAAATCTAATGTCTGAGCTCTCTCAGAGATAGTTTTTATCAAATGCTTTTGTATTTCTTTACTATGTATAAGCCATACTTTCCTATTTTTTTTCCCTTCTAGTCTCATAATTATTTTTTAGTTTTTGACAACATAACATTTCAATAATCTAATATGGTAACTCTGAAAACCATATTCTGCTCCCTTCCCAGGGTTTGTTGTTGCTGTTTGCTACCATTTCTTATATTTTTTTCATGGCTTTTCAGAACTAATTCTGTAAAGTCTGTGGTCACTAGTCTCTTATCCAGCTAGCTCAGTGCTCAGCTAAGATTAGACAGAGATTTCCTTCCTTAAATGCCTGGAATCAGTAGGTCTCTCATTTCCTGCCAAGGGATTCTATGTGCATGTTGGAGGCCACATTCAACATTCAGCCCTGCAGTTGGCACTCTGCCTTCATCTTTGCTTCCTGCTTTCACAGAGCCCTGAAGTCATCCATAAGGTAGAGAGAAGGGACTCTCAGGTCTTTCCTGACCCCACCCGTGTTCTATATATGTGCACAGCCTGCTAGATTCCCAGAAACATTTTGGGACTTGTTAAACTTCTGCGGATATCTTATTCCTCAGTTCTTCCTTTAAGCTTTTTGGTTAGCCTACTGTTTGTCCCAACTGTTATCCAGGGCCTCAGGTAGCCACAATGTTATGACAATTGCACCTAATTGTTTTTGACAAAGGCCCAAGGGAAAAGGCTTTTTATGGGGAATGAGCTCTGAGTCAGGTCAAATGAAGATAATCTTATAAGTGGAATCTTCCTTAGATTTCAGAGTATATGATTGCTTTGCAACATCAGTTATCTGATGAATTCAGGAAATTTATGATTTTGTAGTTCACCTGGCTTTTTATTGTTCCTAGTGTAATAGCTGTGCTCATTTCAACTTTGTACATTCCAGGCACATGTGGAACTCCTACTTTTTCTTTTTTTTTAATTAGCAAAAGTCTGGGGATTTGTCTAGTCTGACCTGATCTGGTTTCCCATGGAAAAGATCTGATGCCGTTTGAAGGTTCATAAATGGAATGCCAATGACAATTCGTTGTTGACGTCTTGCCGCCTCAGCCCTCAGATGCTGCTGGTTGATGTGCTGCTTTAGCTTCACCAAATAATCCTTGCAGAGAAGGGCCAGGATGCAAATATGATATGAAATAAAGAATTGGACACTGTGGAAATCCAGAAGACAGGAAGGCATCAGTGGAGCCTGGGAAGTGGCAGATACCCTCTCCCCTTCTCTTGCCCAGCTGGAATGTGGTAATACTGAGAGTTTTTGCCAGAATTGGTCATCTCAGCCTAAAGAAGAAAATGAAAACACAGCTTTACCTGAAACACTATTAAAGGGTCTTCTCATAAGATGAGTATAAAATCTTGAGATACCGCCCAGACCTCCATAAGAGCTGAGCTGTGACAGCAACTGGTGCCTGCCCAGACCTCTGTAAGAGCTGTACTGCCCGGACCTCCATAAGAATTGCACCACGACCGAGATCTGCGCCAGCCCGGACCTCGGTAAGAGCTGTGCCGTGACTCTGACCCATGACCCCCACCTGCTGAGGTTCCTCACGCCCTGACCAGGAACTGCAGGAGCCACGCAACCCCACGTCCTCCCTGCCTCCACACCGGCCTGCTCGTCTGGCCAGGGACTCTGGTAGCCTCATGCCCCAGAGGCTACCCAAATAAGACATCCCCTAGACACATCATAATCAATTTCACTAAAGTTAATATGAAGGAGGAAATTCTGAAAGCAGCCAGACAAAAGAAACCTGTTACCTACAAGTGGAAGAATATTAGAATAACTGCAGACTCTCTGCTGAAACCTTTCAAGCTAGAAGAGGATGGTCATCGACTTTTAATCTCCTAAAACAAAGTAACTTTCAACCCAGGATCCTGTACACAGCTAAACTGAGCTTCATTTATAACAAAGAAATTAAATACTTCAACAACATTTACATGTTGAAGAAATTTGCCACAACTAAACCACCTCTCTCGGACATTCTAAGACCTATCCTCCATAAAGAACAACATAATCCTCCACCACAAAAGTAAACCCGCCCCAAAAATTTTTCATCAAATTCTAACTTCCACAGTCACAAAAGGATAAAAATGTCCACTGGACTCTCAAAAGGCTTATCAATATTCTCAATTAATGTGAATGGTTTAAATTGTCCTCTAAAGAGGCACAGGTTGGCTGACTGGATGAAAAAACTCAAGCCAGATATCTTCTGCATCCAAGAATCGCATCTACATTAAAAGACAAAAACAGACTCAAGGCGAAGAAATGGTCATCTATACTCCAGGCAAACGGAAAGCAGAAAAAAGCAGGCATTGCAATCCTGTTTGCAGATGCAATAGGCTTTAAACCAACCAAAATAATTAAGGATAAGGATGGACACTTCATATTTGCTAAAGGTAATACTCAATATTATGTGATCTCAATTATTAATATTTATGCACCCAACCACAACGCACCTCAATTTATAAGAGAAACTCTAACAGACGTGAGCAACTTGATTTCCTCCACTTCCATAGTAGTCGGAGATTTTAACACCCCTTTAGCAGTGCTGGATAGATCCTCCAAAAAAGAAGCTAAGCAAAGACATTTTAGATTTAAACTCAATGATTCAACATTTGGACTTAACAGACATCTACAGAACATTTCATCCCAACAAAACTGAATACACATTCTTCTCAGCAGCCCACAGAACATACTCCAAAATCGACCACATCCTAGGCCACAAATCTAACCTCAGAAAGTTTAAAAAAATAGA
>CAUYPK010140010.1:0-15022 GCA_963574355.1 Loris lydekkerianus | reverse complement strand
TTTTTTTTTTTTTTTGAGATAGTCTCACTATGCTGCCCTGGGTAGAGGGCTGTGGCATTACAGCCCACAGCAACCTCAAACTCTTGGGCTTAAGTGATTCTCTTGCCTCAGTCTCCCGAGTAGCTGGGACTACAGGCGCCCGCCACAACGCCTGGATATTTTTTTGTTGTTGTAGTTGTCTTTTTTTTTTTTTTTTGTGGCGATAGAGTCTCACTCTGTCGCCCTTGGTAGAGTGCCATGGCATCACACAGCTCACAGCAACCTCCAGCTCCTGGGCTTAGGCGATTCTCTTGCCTCAGCCTTCTGAGTAGCTGGGAGTACAGGTGCCCGCCACAATGCCTGGCTATTTTTTTGTTGCAGTTTGGCTGGGACCAGATCTGAACCCGCCATCCTCAGTATATGGGGCCGGCACCCTACCCGCTGAGCTACAGGCACCACCTGTGTAGTTGTCATTGTTGTTTAGCAGGCCCGGGCCAGGTTCAAACTGTCAGACTTGGTGCATGCGGCTGGCGCCCTACCCTCAGAGCTATGGGTGCTGAGCCATCTATCAGCATTTAATCACGTGTTCTATCCACTGTAAGCACTGTAGCATTCAAATATAATCAAACCTAAATAATTTCGAAAATGGTAAATAATGTAATTTATAGAATATTTTTGTAGTAAAAATACTTCCACATAACAGCTGTATGAGACAAAGATATACTTCTAAAAAATTACAATAAATATACAGCAATGTTAATGCTATATGTAAGATTACATGTTACACGTAAGATTAAATTCCCTTAATCATAAAGCAGTGAGTAGGGCACCAGCCCCATATACCGAGGGTGGTGGGTTTGAACCCGGTTACATGTTACATGTAAGATTAAATTCCCTGAATCATAAAGCAGTTATTAAGCAAACAACTTTTTTTGTTTGTTTAGCAGTCAGAGGCTGGGTTCAAACCTGCCAGCCCCGGTTCATTGGGATGGTGCTCTGACCACTGAGCAAAAGGCGCCCAACCTAAGCCCTAAATCTCTAGGCATCTTTTGGGTAAAGTGTATTTTAAATTGAATTACTTTCTTTTTAAAACAAGAAATTTGTTTTACATTTCTTTGATTATGCTGCTCTAAAAATAAAATAATTAAAAAAAAACAACAGAAACTGGCCAGGAGCAGTGGCTCACACCTAGCACTCTGAGAGACCAAGCAGGGAGGATCACTTGAGGTCAGGCACACCAGATTAGCCTGAGCAAGAGTAAGACCCTGCATACATAAAAAAATAGAACAATAAGCCAGGTGTGGGACGGTGCCTGTAGATCATCGGGTAGGGCACCGGCCATATACACCCAGGCTGGTGGGTTCGAACCCGGCCCGGGCCTGCTAAACAACAATGACAATTACAAAAAAAAAAATAACCACACCTTATGGTAGGCGCTTGTAGTCACAGCTAATTGGGAGGCTGAGGTAGGAGAATCGCTTAAGACCTAGAGTTTGACTTTGCTGTGAGCTGTGACGCCATAGCACTCTACCAAGGGCAACATAATAACACTGTCTCAAAAAAAAAAAAAAAAAAAATTGGCTCAGCATCTGAGCTGGCAGGTTCAAATCAAGCCTGGGTCCACCAAACAACAATGACGGCTGCAACCAAAAAATAGCAGGGCATTGTGGCAGGCACCTGTAGTCCCAGCTGCTTGGGAGGCAGATGCAGGAGAATCACTTAAGCCCAGGAGTTGGAAGTTGCTGTGAGCTGTGATGCCACACACTCTATCCTGGGCAACAGCTTGAGGCTTTGTCTCAAAAAATAAATAAATAAAAATTAGCCAGGCATGGTTGCAGTGCCTGTAGTCCCAGCTACTTGGGAGGCTGAGCCAGGAGGGAGGGCTCGAGCCTAGGAGTTTGAGGCTGCTGTGAGCTATAATGATGCCACTGCACTCTGGCCTGGGCAATGGGGAGAGACTCTGTCTCAAAAAAAGGAAAGAAAAGAGACAGAAACTACCTTGGAATTAGATAATCCAAACTAATTATTATCTAAAAGAAGTAAAGGCATTTTTCTTTGCATTGCACTATTAGTGAGAAATGCAGTTGTGGGTGTACAGATGCTAAAAATACAAGCCGGGTATCTTGTATTTTGTGCTCAGTGGGTAGGGCATCGGCCCCACATACCAAGTGTGGCAGGTTCAAACATAATCCCAGCCAAATTGCAACAAAAAATTGCTGGGCATTGTGGCAGGCACCTGTAGTCCCAGCTACTCGGGAGGCTGAGGCAAGAGAATTGCCTAAGCCCAAGAGCTGGAGGTTGCTGCGAGCTGTGACGCTATGGCACTCTACCAAGGGCGATAAAATGAGACTCTGTCTCTGAAAAAATAAAATAAAATAAAATAGGGGCGGCGCCTGTGGCTCAAAGTTGTAGGGCGCTGGCCCCATGTGCCAGATGTGGCAGGTTCAAACCTAGCCTTGGCCAAAAACTGCAAATAATAATAATAATAATAATAAAATAATAAATAAATAAATAAAAATACAAGGCATGAAAGTATAGTCAAAGACACTGTTTTGCTCCCCAAACTGTTTTTGGAGCTCTCTTATAGAAAGTAATGAAAACGGTTTTAATCTAAAACATTTCAGTAAGATGTTAAGTTGAAATAAAGTAAATGGCCTTAGGGCTGTATTATTCCTTCCTCTTTCAGGTTTCTAGGTTAAGGAATGAGTTTTATTTCTAAATATTGCTTCAGCAGAGCTAATTTTGGTCCCTTTGGCGGAAGGAATTAAAGAAAGGAAAGAATAGTTTTTCCAACATGCTTTAGTAATCAATTGGCTTTAGTGTGTCCAAATGGACTCGAGCATTTTAAACATGTATCCTTAAAGATTTTTCTAAACTCAAAAGGAAAAATTAAATGTTGCCAGCAAATATTTATTATAGTAAAATATACCTAGACTGTTAACAAATTTCATAAATATCTTCTCAACTAATAAATAACATTAAATTAGTGATATTCTTGGCATTACAATTTCGATTTAGTGTAACTGCAGTTGGGGGAGGGGGTTGTTTTGTTTTGTTTTGAGACAGCCTCACTTTGTCACCCTCTATAAAGTGCTATGGCGTCACAGCTCACAGCAACCTCAAACTCTTGGGCTTAAGAGATTCTCTTTCCTCAGCCTCCCAAATAGCTGGGACTACAGGTGCCCACCACAATGCCCAGCTATTTTTAGAGATGAGGTCTCACTCTGGCTCAGGCTGGTTTTGAACCCATGAGCTCAGGAAATCCACCCACCTTGGCCTCCCAGAGTGGTGGGATCACAGGCGTGACCCACTGTGCCCAGCCGAGCTGTAGTTTTTGATAGTGAAGTGGGTATATCATTTGTCTATTGCTGCATGACAGATCACCCCCAAACTTAGTGGTTTAAAACAACAACCATTTTACTGGTCACAATTCTATAAACCATCTATTTGGCCTGGTCTCAATAGGGGCATTCTATGGGTCTGGCTTAGATCACTTCTGGGCACAGTCAGATGGCACATTGTCTAGAGACTGGCTGGCTCTGGTTGACCTCACTCACACATCTAGGGTTGTCAACCAGATCCCCTCAGTTGCTTTCCACATTGCCTATCTAGCAGGATAGCTCACACATCCTCCCATGGTGTCTGGGGTCCAAGAGAACAAGAGTAGAAGTTGAGGCCTTGACCTGAGAATCCCATAATGTCACTTCCACTGTCTTCTATTGGTCAAAACAAACCATAAGGCCAGCCTAGACTCAAAGGAAGAGAA
This sequence comes from Loris lydekkerianus, assembly GCA_963574355.1. NCBI lineage: Eukaryota > Metazoa > Chordata > Mammalia > Primates > Lorisidae > Loris > Loris lydekkerianus. The sequence continues at coordinate 11,277 of CAUYPK010140010.1, read as the reverse complement.
AATAGAGTCCACCTTTTGATAGGAAGATCTCCACATGGTTTGTGGCTGTGTTTATTTATGATGCTACATTATTTTGACCTTCTCACCGAAAATGTCAAAATAATACTTTAAAGGTATTGAAGAGCTGAAAAGACAGTAGTGAACTCCCAGGGCAAGTTCCAATTTTTGGATGATACCCTATAATCAGAGAGATGAACTATCAGAGCACCAAAGATGAATAGGCTTCACAATTGGGATCCAGATACAGAAGTCCAGGACCAGAATGCATCCAAACTATAGGGGATCTTATAGGAGTTTCTCCAGCATCACACAAGGATCCTGAAAGATTGCACCTCCAGGATGATGATGGATCTGCTCCCTCACTTTCTATTCATGGGAACTACAGAGAAGGCTGCCTTAGCTCCAAGCAGAGCTAGAGAATAAATAAAAAGAAAAGGATCCCTGAGAAGCTGTTGCCACATACCTGCCTTTGTGCAAGTTTGCACCCCAGGGACCCATAACCCCGATGAGCAAAGTCCATAAAGCCCTGAACTTGGTTGATGTAGTACGAATTGGAAGTGCCTCTAGGAGCCTGCCCCAATCAAATCACAAAGTCTCTCCATCCTAAATCTTTGGAGGCCACCATAAATAATTGTCCAAAGGCAATGACCAATGATGAGCATGAAGTCAAAGAGAGTACTAGAAAACAAGGCATCATGAATGCAAACCTGCTGAATCAACAGCAGAAAGAGATTTTAACTGTTGTGCCCAGATCACGAAGTCCCCAAAGACCACCAGGGAGCCGATTCCAATGCAAAAGCAAAAGAGCCTTTAGTGATACAAGCTCCAGCCTGGGTTCCCAGGGGCTCCGCTGCAATGGATCCAAGCCAGGAACCCCGAGCTCTGAAGCAGGGGTCATTTATAATGCAGCACAGCAAAAGGGGGTGTATACCACTTGAACAAAGGGACTGCTTCTGGATTGGCTGCCACTGGTCCCGCCATATGGCCTGATCCAGAGGGCGGTTTCTGATTGGGAGCCGGTGACTCATTTTGGGGGGGAAATGCCTGCTTTTACAGGAAAGTGAAACTCTCGCAACAAAATGGCAGAGAAAATGAAACAACTCCTAAGATGGTGTTATTCATCCAAGATGGCGTCAGTCTGGTTCTCTCATAACAATTTCAAATATTGGACAAGTTTCAAGAAATAAATGACAAGGCCAGATGTAGTGGCTCATGCCTGTAATCCTAGCACTCTGGGAGACTGAGGTGGGTGAATTGCCTGAGCTCACGGGTTCGAGACCAGGCTGATCCAGAGCCAGAGCCCGAGTGAGACCTCATCTCTAAAAATAGCAGGGCCTTGTGGCAGGTGCCTGTAGTCCCAGCTACTTGGGAGGGTGAGGCAAGAGAATCGCTTGAGCCCAGGAGTTTGAGGTTGCTATAAGCAGTGACACCCTGTGTCACTCTACCAAGGGCAACAAAGTTTCTCTGTCTCAGAAAAAAAGAAAGAAAGAAAGAAAAAGAAATGACAAACTTGAAAATATCTGCAGAGCAGAAAGTTATAAAAGAGACATGGCATGGTGGCGCTTGTAGCTCAAGCAGCTAAGGCGCCAGCCACATACACCAGAGCTGGTGGATTTGAATCCAGTCTGGGCCTGTCAAACAATAATGATGGCTGCAACCAAAAAATAGCCAGGTGTTATGGCAGCCACCTGTAGTCCCAGCTATTTGGGAGGCAGAGGCAGGAGAATTGGTTAAGCCCAGGAGTTTGAGGTTGCTGTGACCTGTGACGCCACGGCACTGTGATGCCCACTTCAGGGTGATAGCTTGAGGCTCTGTCTCAAAAAGAGAGAGAGAGAGAAAGATGGCAGGTTTGAAAAAGAAACAACTTGAACTTCTAAGAATGGAAAATTCAATAATCGAAATAAAGAACACAGTGGATGTATTGAACAGATTGGGCACATCTTATTAAATCTTCCAGTAAAATGGGAAGATAGATCAGGACAAATTACCAGCCCAGCACTGACCGCAGAAAGGAAAGGAGGAAAGTCTCTGCCAGCCCAACTGGAAATTCTGGAATAAAGATTGCCTATTAAAAGAAAGAGGAGTCCCACATTGGGCAGAAATGGCCAGACTCAGGCTGGGTGTGGTGGCTCATACCTATAATCCTAGCACTCTGGGAGGCTGAGGCAGGTGGATTGCTTGAGCTCAGGAGCTGGAGACCAGCCTGAGCAAGAGTGAGACCCCCGTCTCTACTAAAAAAAATAGAAAAACTAACTAGGCATTGCGGCGAGTGCATGTAGTCATAGCCACCTGGGAGGCCGAAGCAAGAGGATTGCTTGAGCCCAGGAGGTTGAGCTTACTGTGAGCTATGATGACACCACAGCCCTCTAGCCTAGGAAATAGAGTGAGACTCTTTCTCAAAAAAATAAAGAAAAACATAGACAGACCCACTCCATGCTTGGCCTGTAAGGGCCATCTCAAAAAAAGCATGACTTCAGATCAAAACCTGATATGAAGCCAAGTGTGGTGGCTCATGCCTACAATCCCAGTGCTCTGGGAGGTTGTGGAAGGAGGATTGCTTGAGAACAGGAGTTTGAGACCAGGCTCAGCCAATAGCAAGACACCATGTCTATTGAAAATAGAAAAATTAGTGCCAGCGATGGTGGTATAGTGGTGAGCGTAGCTGCCTTCTACACAGCTGACCTAGGTTCAATTCCTGGCCAATGCAGCTGGTACCTTCAACTTGGCTCAGTGCTGGTAGCTCAGTGAGTAGGGCACCAGCCACATAAACTGAAGCACTGTCGGGTTCAAGCCCAGCCCAGGCTCGAAACAAATGACAACTGCAACCAAACAATAGCAGAGTATTGTGGCAGGCTCCTGTAGTCCCAGCTACTCAGGAGGCTGAGGCAAGAGAATCACTTAAGCCCAAGAGTTTAAGGTTGTTGTGAGCTGTAATGCCATAGCACTCTACCAAGGGTGACATAGTGAGACTCTGTCTCAAAAGAAAGGAAGGAAGGAAGGAAGGAAGGAAGGAAGGAAGGAAGGAAGGAAGGAAGGAAGGAAGGAAATAGAAAAATTAGCCAGGTGTGGTGGCACAGGCCTGTAGTCCCAGCTACTTGGAAGACTGAGACAGGAGGATCACTTGAGCCCAGGAGTTTGAGGTTGCTGTGAGCTAGGCTGACACCACTGTACTCTAGACTGGGTGACAGAATGAGACTCATTCTCCAGAGGGAAAAAAACCCTGAGATGGGCTCTGAAGTTGCTAACAGCTGGAGGCACATATAGGTAGTAAAACTATAAAAAGTTCAAGGGAGTAAGTAAGCTCTCTCAGGACAGTGGTTACATCTGGGAGTGTGTGGAGGGGTTGTGGTGGGGCAGTCACCCACACTTGAGAAGCTTTTAGGGTAATGGATCATGACTGGTGATGTGTGTACATGGATGTTCACCTTATAATAATAATTTGTTTAGCTATGTATTTATATTTTCTGTTCTTTCCTGTATATAAATTTATCTCATAATAAAAAGGCTTTAGGGTGGCGCCTGTGGCTCAGTGGGTAGAGCACCAGCCCCATATACCAAGGGTGGCAGGTTTGAACCCAGCCCTGGCCAAACTACAACAAAAAAAATGGCCAGGCATTGTGGCAGGTACCTGTAGTCCCAGCTACTAGGGAGGCTGAGGCAAGAGAATTACCTAAGCCCAGGACTTTGAGGTTGCTGTGAGCTGTGACACCATATCACTCTACCAAGGGCAATAAAGTGAAACTCTCACTAAAAAAAATAAAAAATAAAGGCTTTTAAAAAACCCTTAATTTATAGCACAGACTATAGAAGAAGATAAATGAAGGGAAAAAAATCAACAAGAGCAAAATTGCAACCCTGCCCAATACTCTTTACCTTCCTTCTGAATATTTTTCCTCTGAAACACTATGTATTTGGTACATTACTTAGTTTACTGTCTGTTTTCCTTCCTCTCCTCTAGAGTGTAAGCTCTATGTTCATTTCTATTCCCCTGTGCCTAGGAATGGGTAATACATGGTAAGTGCTATATATGTGCATGTTGAATGGGAAAAAAAGTATCTTTAGCTGGAAGAGAGATTCCTCTGCATTTTATTTTATTTTATTTTATTTTATTTTATTTTATTTATCTATCTATCTATTTATTTATTTATTTATTTAGAGACAGAATCTCACTATGTCGCTTTTGGTAGAGTGCTGTGGCATCACAGCTCATAGCAACCTCAAACTCTTGGGCTTAAGTGATTCTCTTGCCTCAGCCTCCCAAGTAGCTGGGACTACAGGTGCCAGTTTGTTGCAGTTGTCATTGTCGATTAGCTGGCCCTGGTGAGGTTCGAACCTGCCAGCCTCGGTGCGTGTGGCTGGCACCATAACCCCTGTGCTACAGGCACCAAGCCTGTTCTGCATTTTAGAATGCCACTTTGTGAATGATGGGGCTCCTGGAGGTTTAGATAATGATCTTTCGTCTTGTGTGTGGTGATTGAGAGAACCAGACCAACACTATCTTAGGCTGCAACATTGCTATATTAGGTATTAAGTTCCATTTCCCCGCCATTTTGTTTTATAAGTTTCGCTTTCCAGTAAGCCCAGTAATTCCCTGAAATCATGAGACAGCCACCCCACCCCCCATTCAAGCACCGCCCTCTGGATCAAGTTGTATACACCCCACTGTGTATACGCCGCATTATAAAAATCCCCTGTTCCAGAGCTCAGGGCTCCTGAAAAACTGAGGCAAAAGGATCACTTGAGTCCGAGTTGGAGGTTGCTATGAGCTATGATGCCATGGCAGTCCACCAAGGGCAACAAAGTGAGACTCTGTCTAAAAGAAAAAAAAAAGAGAGAGAGAGAGAGATTGAGACAAAATAAAAGAAGCTCAACAGAAATTATAAGAACTCAGAGCACAATTCTGGACATAGTTCCTGCATTTTAAGGGCATCCTATCATAAACCCAATGATATTGTTTTTCTCCTAATATGGGCCTTGTGTTGTAACTAGAGAATGCTATTGAGGTTCATATGAAAGGTCTACACTAGTTCCAATTTAGTATCCCAAATTATTAACAGTATTTTCCTAGTGGACTGTGGGAAAAAGAACTTTTCACACCTGCTATATATACATCTGTCTTGTTTCCTCTTTTAAAATGTTTAGAAAAGCATTGCAACTCTATAGAGAACAGCATAAAATTGAAAACAAATCACAATTTGCAAAAATCTTAAAGGAAAAGAAAACATTTTGAAAACATCAGAGGAAAACAATGGGGAAAGAGCATATTAATTGAAACCTTGGACTCTCTGCCTGGGTTTAATGTCCAATAATTCATTGTGTGGTCTTTGTCTAACTTTTGTAACTTGTTTGCATCATTCCCTTATCTAGAAAATAAAGACAATAACAATCCCTACCACTTAGAGCTGTGAGGACTAAATAAAATAATACTACATACAAATGGCTTACAACAGGGGTGTCACCACACAGCTACTAGATAACTATTAACTATTATTATCTTTTAATTGGCAGGAGAAATGTAATGATGAGATAATGTGTTGCAAAAGAAAAAAGCTACTATGGTTTTTCCTCTTCTCTTTTGCATCCTTCTTGTCCCTTAATGCCTGTGCCCATGTGAAATTGTCAAAGGCTCACAGAGATCAGATAAGAAATGCAAAGAGCGAGTGGAAAGAAGACAGAGAGATGCAGAAGTCTGTAGAAACAAAGCCCATATGCCCTGCATAAATGGGAATTGTTGCCATGAGGAAATGTGGGTCTCTGTTGCAAAATCTCAATTAGCACAATGCTACACATACAAAGTAGAGTTTGGGAAACAAGAATAGGTTACATCAATTTGCAAATCCCTGGGGAGATAGAGGAGGTTACCAAAACCTGAGAAATATGCATAGCATGTCCTTAACAAAGGAGAAGCCAGAATTTGAGTCCAGATCTCTTATTTTAGAGCAGGGTCCTCAAACGGCAGCCCCAGGGCCACATGAGGCGGTCTGATTGTATTTGTTCCCGTTGTATTTGTTCCCGTTTTGTTTTTTTACTTCAAAATAAGATATGTGCAGTGTGCATAGGAATTTGTTCATAGTTTGTTTGTTTTTTTCTTTCTTTTTCTTTTTCTTTTTTTTTTTTTTTTTTTATTTTTGGGGATTCATTGAGGGTACAATAAGCCAGGTTACACTGATTGCATTTGTTAGGTAAAGTCCCTCTTGCAATCGTGTCTTGCCCCCAAAAGGTGCGGCACACCATAGTTGTTGGTTTTTTTTTTTTTTTTAAACTGTAGTCCGGCCCTCCAACGGTCTGAGGGACAGTGACTTGGCCCCCTGTTTAAAAAGTTTGAGGGCGCCTGCTTTAGAGCAAAATGCCTAAGAGGTGAAGGAGCTAATGAAATTTTGCCCCCAAATGTGACTCCTTGGTATAAAGAATATTTTGAATTGAAGGCTATTCATGATCAGGAAGCATTGAAAGAGGCCTTTCCGGGCAGCTCAGTGAGTAGGGCACCAGCCCCACATACCAGAGGTGGCAGGTTCAAACCCGGCCTCTGGCCAAACTGCAACAAAAAACAGTCAGGTGTTGTGGTGGGCACCTGTGGTCTCATCTACTCAGGAGGATGAAGAGAATCGCCTAAGCCCAGGAGTTGGAGGTTGCTGTGAGCTGTGATGCCAAAAAAAAAAAAAAAAGAAAGAAAGAAAAGAAAGTGGCCTTTCCTCTATCCACATAAAACCTGAGTAACTGGGAATCAAAAAGGGACTGCTCACTCTGTATTCGTAGCTCGGCACCCGTTAGGGCGCCAGCCACGTACACCGGGGCTGGCGGGTTCAAACCCAGCCTACTAAACAACAATGACAACCACAAGAACAACAAAAAAATAGCCGGGCATTATGGTGGGCACCTGTAGTACCAGCTACCTGGGAGGCTGACGCAAGAGAATCACTTAAGCCCAAGAGTTTGAGGTTGTTGTGAGCTGTGATGTCACAGCACTCTACCACAGGTAACACAGTGAGACTCTGTCTCAAGAAAAAGAAAAGGGGGGACTGCTGACTTCCTTATTACATGCTAACAGACCTGGCCCCAGGGTCATTTGAAGCATGAGATCTATCTCCCAGGTTAATCTACAAATCAATCCGTTTCCACCCATCTACACACATCCCCCCTAGCAACCACTTCCTGCATGTACACTTTCCACACTCTCCCCCCTCTTCCAAAAGGCATCTATTAAAGTCTCTGACCATCACTGAGACTTTGGGTAATCATTGTTGTGGCTCCCCCCATGGGCATGACATTTGGAAATAAACCTTTCTCTTATTAATCTACCGTAATTGTGTGTTGATCTTTCAGCAAACCAGATCGAGGGAAAAGGGCAGGTTTTGCCCTGATACCTACAGAGGTTTAATACAAAGTATTGCCCCTCTGGTTTATGAACCAGGCAAGCTGTAATATCTACCAAGCTGTTACTATATATCCAGTTTAAGTGTTTTTACATACTTTATCACACATTATCACATCTAATTTTCATAAATATCCTTTAAATTAGTTAATCCTATTTCCACTATGACTAGTGAATTCAGTGAGCTACTGGAATGTGTCCTATTCCTGTTGTATGTTTTTTTTTTCCTTTTACTACTTTGAGAGTTTTATGCTTGGGAGGAAAGGAATGAGATTAATGCGTCTAAAAGCAGTGAGTGACCAGACACAGTGGCTCACACCTGTAATCCTAGCACTCTGGTAGGCTAAAGCGGGTAGATTTCTTGAGCTCACAAGTTTGAGACCAACCCGAGCAAGAGTGAGACCCTGTCTTTACTAAAAATAGAAAAACTAGCCAGGCATTGAGACAGGAGCCTATAGTTTCAGCTACTCAGGAGGCTGAGCTCAAGGTTGCTGTGAGCTGTAATGATGCCATGGCACTCTACCCAAGGCAACAGAGTGAGATTCTGTCTAAATAAATAATAAATAAGTAAAAAGAGTGAGGGAGGAAAGAAAAGAAGGGGAAGACAGAGGGGAGGCTCAAGTTCTACTCTACAAAGATTCTGGCAAGAAACTTTACAGCCCTCATGGGCATGAAAAAGAGTGGAAGATCAGATGGCAGAATGGTGAAGGAGGAGGCTGACCTTAGAATTAGAATTTTCCCAGGAACAGACAGCTCCATGACTCTTTAGAGGTGGCTCAGAGAAGGTGAGTGATTTTCCCAAGGCCCCAGAGCAAGTGAGTGATAGAACTAAAAGTCAACTCCAAGTGTGCCAGACCCCAAAGCCAAAGCTCTTAACTACTGTATCAATCCTCTTGGCATCATTGATTTTCTTCTGTTCATGATTAACCATTGTCCTGCCATATGCATTTCTGGGGTCAAAAGGTGGGAGACATACACATTTAGAAATGTTACTAAGAAGGCCAGGCATGGTGACTCACACCTGTAATCCTAGCACTCTGAGAGACCAAGGTGGGTAGATTGCCCGAGCTCCCAGATTCGAGACCAACCTGAGACAGAGCAAGAACTCGCCTCTAAAAATAGCCAGGTGTTGTGGCAGGCACTTGTAGTTCCACCTACTTGAGAGGCTGAGGCAAGAGAATTGCTTGAGCCCAAGAGTTTGAGGTTGCTATGAGCTATGATGCCACGGCATTCTACCGAGGGCAACAAAGTAAGACTCTGTTTCAAAAAAAAAAAAGGAAAGAAAGAAAGAAAGAAAAAGAAAAAGAAATGTTACTAAGAAATGTACTTTAGAAATGTACTGAGACAGTATGTGGTTGTGTGTAATACAGCCGCCACTGACCTTAATCCTACTAAGTTAGCTTTGATTTCATATTCTAGTCTATGAAAGACTTTCTTCCTAGAAATGTGGGCCACTTTTGCTCAATAAAGTTGCCATGATGAATATTGGCAGTATATTTACTTCCAAGTCTTTATTTTCTACTTCAGTAACTTCTGCCATTAATATTTATTATTAATCCATAAAGTGTACATGATTATACTGAAGTAGGTGATCCTAAATTAGCAAATTTCTAACCTATCAACCACAGAAGATTTATCTATTCCAGGAGTAATTCATTTTTTTATCACTAATTCTCTGGGGAGATTTTGGAGCTGCTTTTCATGGCCATTGCTTTTCAGCCAACTGGCAAAATAGCCTGTGCAGCCTTTGAAAGTGCTGGACGTCTGATGAATGTCTAGAACTTTTATTTAAAGATAAGGAGAGAAGGTGATTCTTCCTCTATGAATAATAATACCAGACAAGGAAAATATATTTGCATATACTTTGGGTAAACTTGATAACTTAGTTTAGTAAACAGATTTCTTACTTACCTGTTCTGACAATAGGCAAGTGTAGAAATAGACAAATTAAAAAAAAAAAAAACTCTATAGATTTAATAAATAAAATTGACCAAAGAAAAGGTATCTCTTGGCTCGGCGCCTGTGGCTCAAGCAGCTAAGGCACCAGCCACATACACCTGAGCTGGTGGGTTCGAATCCAGCCCGGGCCCACAAAACAACAATGATGGCTGCAGCACCCAACCCCTCCCTCCAAAAAAAATACATAGCCAGGCGTTGTGGCGGGCACCCGTAGCCCTACCTACTTGGGAGGCAGAGGCAGGAGAATCGCTTGAGCCCAGAAGTTGGAGGTTGCTGTGACCTGTGATGCCACAGCACTCTACCCAGGTTGACAGCTTGAGGCTCTGTCTCATAAAAAAAAAGAAAGAAAGAAAAGGTATCTCAGGGCTCAGCACCTGTAGCACAGTTGTTATGGTGCCAGCCACATACACCAAGGGTGGCGGGTTCGAATCCGGCCCAGGCCAGCTAAACAACAATGACAACTGCAACAAAAAGTAGCCCAGCATATGTACAGCCCAGTGGCTGCCTGTAGTCCCAGCTACTAGGGAGGCTCTGGCAAGAGAATTGCTTAAGCCCAAGAGTTGGAGGTTGCTGTGATGCCACAGCACTTTACCGAGGGCAACATAATGCCCACCAAAAAAAAAAAAAAAAAAAAGTTTCTCAGATAAATTTTTAACTTGTCATTTAGGAAAGAAAGTAGAAATAAACAGTCAAAAAAATAATATGTGCCTTTTTTCTGTTTTTTCTTTTTTGTTTAATTTCTGATTATTACAAGGGTACAAATGACTCTCCATCTTAATAAAACTTTTTAAAATTACATTCTAAACATGAGGAGAGGGGAAAAGGGCAAATGGGGAGACATAAGCAAATTACAAAACAAGCAAACCAACCAACCCAGGAACTCAGTGTAACCAGTGGATTTAATAGATAAGTCATTATTGAAAAGCCTTTTTGTTAGCTTAGTGTCAAAGTCAATATGATAAATGATTGTTCAAAAATGCTCCCTCCCTTTCTTCTCCTTCCGTGAGAGGAATCTATTTTGCCATGTCTTGACTTTGAACTTGATCACATCCTTATTCTGGCTAAATGTTAACACAGGCGACAAAAGCAGATGCTTAAAAAGTGCTTGTGTAGTTGATGTATCTTCCTTTTTAAAAAGATGTTTATAGAATCTTTATTCATAATTACCAAAACTTGGAAGCAACCAAGTTGTCCTTGAGTAGGAGAATGAATAAACTATAGTATGCCCAGACAATGGAATACCATTTAACACACACAAAAAAATGAGATATCAAAACACAAAAAGACATGGAGGAGCCTTAAATGTACATTGCTATGTGAAAGCCAATCTGAAAGGTTGTATGATTTCAAGTCTATGACATCTGAGAAAAGGCAAAGCTTTTGAGACAAGAAAAAGATCTATGGGCCAGGTGCGGTGGCTCACACCTGTAATAACAGAACTCTAGGAGGCTGAGTTAGGTAGATTGCTTGAGCTCAGAAGTTCAAGACCAGCCTGAGCAAGAGCAAGACCCCATCTCTATTGAAAATAGAGAAATTATCTGGGTGTCATGGTGGGTGCCTATAGGCCCAGCTACTCAGAAGGCTGAGGTAGGAGGATCCCTTGAGCCTGGTTGGGGGTGGTGGTGAATAAGAAGAACACAGGGACTTTTAGGGCAGTGAAACTATTCTATATAATACTATGTTGTATACATGTCATTTTATCAAAACCTGTGGAATATACAAATAATGAAATCTAATATAAACTATACACTTCAGTTAATAATGTGTCAATATTGACATATATATATATATATATATTTTTTTTTTTTTTTTTTTTTTTTTTTTTTTGAGACAATGTGTAACCCTTTTTCCCAGGCTGGAGTCCAGTGGCTATTAACAGTATTAAAATTGCACAATTTAACCTTAAAATTCTGGGTTACAATTGTTTTCCTTTGTTTTATTTTTTT
>CAUYPK010140007.1:0-25474 GCA_963574355.1 Loris lydekkerianus | reverse complement strand
GGAGGGGTATTGGTGGAATCACACCTACGGGGCATCTTACAAGGGCAAGGGTGAAACTCAGCAAATGTGAAATGTAAATGTCATGCTACGGTAACTAGGAAAATGCCAGGAAGGCTATGTTGACTAGTGGGATGAAAATGTTTCAAATGGTCTATGAAGATAGTGTATGATGCCCCATGATAATATTAATGTATGCAGCTATGATTTAATAATAATAAAAAAAATTCAGTGGGGAAAAGATTCCCTATTTAACAAATGGTGCTGGGTGAACTGGCTGGCAACCTGCAGAAGACTGAGACTGGACCCATACCTTTCACCATTAACTAAGATAGACTCTCATTGGATTAAAGATCTAAACTTAAGGCATGAAACTATAAAAATATTAGAGGAGAGTGCAGGGAAAACCCTTGAAGAAATAGGGTTAGGCAAGTATTTTATGAGGAAAACCCCCCAGGCAATTGAAGCAGCTTCAAAAATACATTACTGGGAGTTGGACAAACTAAAAAGCTTCTGCACAGCCAAGAACACGGTAAGTAAAGCAAGCTAACAGCCCTCAGAATGAGGGAAGTTATTTGCAGGTTATATCTCTGACAAAGGTTTAATAACCAGAATCCACAGAGAACTCAAACACATCAGCAAGAAAAAAACAAGTGATCCCATCGCAGGCAGAGAAAGGGATTTGAAGAGAAACTTCTCTAAAGAAGATAGGCACACGGCCTTCAGACATACGAAAAAATACTCATCATCTTTAACCATCAGAGAAATGCAAATCAAAACTACATTGAGATATCATTTAACTCCAGTGAGACTAGCCTATATCACAAAATCTCAAGACCAGAGACATTGGCGTGGGTGTGGAGAAAAGGAAACATTTCTGCACTGCTGGTGGGAATGCAAATTAATACATTCCTTTTGGAAAGATATATGGAGAACACTTAGAGATCTAAAAATAGATCTGCCATTCAATCCGGTAATTCCCCTGCTGGGCATATACCCAGAGGACCAAAAATCACATCTTAACAAAGATATTTGTACCAGAATGTTTATCACCGCCCTATTCATAATTGCTAAGTCATGGAAAAAGCCCAAGTGCCCATCGATCCACGAATGGATTAATAAATTGTGGTATATGTACACCATGGGATATTATGCAGCCTTAAAGAAAGATGGAGACTTTACCTCTTTTATGTTTACATGGATGAAGCTGGAACATATTCTTCTTAGTAAAGTATCTGAAGAATGGAAGAAAAAGTACCCAATGTACTCAGCCCTACTATGAAACTAATTTAGGGCTTTCACATCAAAGCTACAACCCAGTTACAACCTAAGAATAGAAGGAAAGGGGAAAGGGAGGGGAGGGAGGGAGGAAATGGGGGCAGGGAGGGGTACTGGTGGAATTACACCTGCGGGCCATCTAACAAGGGTATATGTGAAACAGTAAATGTGGAATGTAAATGTCTTGGCATGGTAACTGGGAAAATGCCAGGAAGTCTATGTTAACTATTGTGATGAAAATGTGTCAAATGATCTGTGAAGCTAGTGCATGATGCCCCATGATGATATCAATGTGCGCAGCTATGATTTAATTAAAAAAAAAATAATAAAAAATAAATAGTAAAAAAAATGAAATAAAATGAAAAAAAAAAAAAGGTTGTTTTATTTCCACATCTTTGTGTTGGAATGAATGTTTTTGTTAGAGTTAAGTTACATCTTTATTGCCTTGTCATCTGAGAAGATAAAAGGTATAATTTCTAGTTTTTCAAATTTTTCTAAGGTTTGATTTTTATCCTAGGATGAGATGTATCTTGGAGTATGTTGCATGGGCTGACAAGAAAAATGTACTGTATATACTCGAGTATAAGCCGAGTTTTTTCGGCACAAAATTTGTGTTGAAAAACCCAAACTTGGCTTATACTTGGGTCATACAGGTTATTTGATTCGGTGCGTGCCCATCTAATCAAATTCACGTAGTCTCCATTCGTCTTCTGCGGTCTGCTTGAGGGGGCAGTGCTTCAGCTCAGTCCACATGTTGTGGCTCAGCTGAAGAGGTAGGCAGCTGAACTGAACTGTATTCCACTGAACTATTTAACTTACAACTATATAATCCACAGCTTGATTACCTGCTAAGCTAAGATTTTCTGCACTTTATTTAAAGTTTTAAAGTTGTTGTTGCTAGTTTACAGTTTTTCTTTAGCAATAAATATTGAAAAGCATTTAACCTACTGATTCCTCAATTATTGTAATTGTTTGAAATTTACCAGTGGCTGCTGCGTTTTCTACCTCAGCTTATACTCGAGTCACTAAGTTTTCTCAGTTTTTAGGGTAAAATTAAGGGGGTCGGCTTATACTTGGGTCGGCTTATACTTGAGTATATATGGTATGTTTTTAGCTTTGGAATGGTATGTTCTATATATTTCTATTATTCCAATTTGTTCTAGGTTCACATTTTCATCCTTTGTATGTTTGCTTAGTTTCTGTTTAGATGTTCTGTCCAGTTTTGTCAGAGGGATTTTAAAGTTCCCAGATATTATGCTGTTATGGAATATCATATTGCTTGCACCATTCAAGGTTTATTTTATGAATGTGGTAGCATTTAAGTCAGGCACATACATATTTAAAATTGAATTGTCTTCTTGTGTTCCCTTGACCAGTATGAAGTGTCCATCTTTGTCTTTCACAGCTTTAATTGCTTTAAATTCATTTGTATCTGAGAATAAGATTGCAACCCCTCCTTTCTTCTGATTTCCATTTTCTTGAAATACTGTTTTCCATCCCTTCACCCTGAGTCTTGATTTCAAGGCTAGGTGAGACACCTACAGACAGCAATGTATGGATGGCTTCTGGATTTTTTCCAATCAGCCAGCCTGTGCCCCTTCAGTGGTGAATTCTGGCCACTGATATTTATTGAGAGAATTGATAAGTGTGGTGGAGTTCTGTTCATTTTATTTGTGAAAGTCCATTGTTCAGTTTTGTCTTTTGTGCCATTGTGGAAGCTAATTTTTCACCTTTAATTTCTGGTAGTTTACTTTTCTGGTGGTACATTGCAAAGGTCAATGTTCAGAATAGGTCTAAGTATTTCCTGTAAAGCTGGTATTGTGACAAATTTCCTCAGTGTATGTATATCTACAAAAGATTTGATTTCTCCCTGAAATTTGAGGCCTAGGTTAGCAGGATACAGAAGTCTGGGCTAAAAATTGTTTCATTTGAGAATGTTAAAGTTAGAAGACCATTTTCTTCTGGTGTTGAATGATTCAGTTGAAAAGATTGCTTTTATCCTAATGGCTTTGACTTAGTAGGTAATTTGGTGCTCACTGCTGGCTCCTTGATGATATTTTTATTTCATCTTGACTTTGGAGAGGTTAATTACAATGTGTCTTGGAGAGGGTCTGTTTCCATTGAAATAACCTGGGATTTGGTATCCATTTAAAAGGAGTGTGTCAGGGTCGTTAGTAAAACTTAGGAAGTTTTCATTTATGGTAGTGTCTAGTACGGCTTCAATTCCTTTGGGGCTATCTTCTTCCTCTTCAGGAATCCCTTTTATTTATAAGTTTGAGTGCTTTCAGGAGTCTTGTAGTTCTCTAAGTGACTGTCTGCTTTCTCATTCCTCTTTTCTAGCTCTTTAACTACCTGGGTTAACTCAAAAACCTCTACTTCTGAGGTTCTTTCTTCTCCATGGTATTATCTATTATTGATGAATTCTACTGCATTTTTGCCTTCCCTGGTTGTCTCTTTCATTTCCTTGAGCTCATTCATATCATTTCTGTATTCCATATATCTCTTGTCTGACATTTGCTTTTGTCTTTTCATTTCCTCATCCATTCCATTTACTGTTTTTGTAATCCATATTTTAAATTCCATTTCTGTTACATTCATTAATTAGTTATAGGTGGAATCTGTTGTTTTTCATTTTGTCCAATTTTTTCTGTTGGTTCCTCCCCATGTACACTTTCTTCTTGTTCACCTTTGTGTTATCTTTTTTCCTTCTTATTTCCTCTTTTGCTTCTAATTATCTTATCTCAGAACTTAGGTTTTGTAGTGGCCTTGTAGTGTGAGGCCAAAATATTAAGGATAACATGCAAGAAGGGAGAAAGAAAGAAAGAAAGAAAGAAAGAGCAAGAAAAAAGGGAGGGAGGATGAATGAAAAGAATTGCAGAACAGGAGAGATAGAGGATAAAAAGAGAGAATGGGAGTGATAAAAGAAATAGTATCAATTGACACAGTGCTACAGCCATGTCTGTAATTCAAGAATTTTGAAGCACTGAGCTGGGTGTGTTCCTCAAAATAAGGAGTTCCTTACCAGCCTGATGAAAACAAAATCTTCCTCTGCTCTAAGTGGAAGAGAAAAAAAAATGCAAAACTCAACAAGTGAAAAAATTAAAAATGAAAAATAAATAGAAAAATTTGAATGTGTGTACTTCCTAGTACTGTATTCCGAGGGCCAAAGGTAGATAGGGTTCTTAGGTCATAATCTCTTGGCTTCCTAGAGTCAGACTACTGGTATGACCTTCCTGCCAGACCACAGTTTCACCATCCAGCTATCAGTGGAAAGAGAAAAGCAAAAGAAGAAAAAATAATAATAAAAGAAGAAGAGATAAAGGAAATAAAATAATACAGTTGTATCAAATAAAGGAGAGAGAGGGAAGAGGACAAAGGAAGAAAGAAGAAAGAAAAAAAAGTGGGGGAGATTCTAGACCTTGCAAGATCCATTTATGTGTGGAAGAAAAGAAGAATAGTATCTATTTAAAAAGTGAATGGAGTGGAGTGAAATAGAGAGTGAGAATAAATAAAACTAAAATACCATAACCAAAAATACAGGAGCCCTTGCTCTTGATGAAAGTACAAACAGAAGTTAGTAGAACCAACCAAATGAATTAACAAAAATAAAACACAACACAACAAAACAAACAAAAAAACTTAAATAGTCAATAACAGCAGCAAACTCAGCAACATAGAAAAAAACTAAAAGAAAATTGTGTGTCTAGATATATATATATATATATATATATATATATATATATATATATATAGTATATATGCATATATTTTAGTATACAAAAATACTACAAGAAAATTATATATATATTAATACATATATATATATACATATACATCATATATATATATACGTATATATGTATACGTATATATATATGATGCATATATATCATAAGGGACCAGCTTCAATAGGAATATATATGTTGCAATATGTTGCCTGGTCACCAGGTGGCACTGTGTCTTTTACTAGAGGGAGAACACAGCTGGCAACTTCTATGGTCCTCATTCCTAACTTAGTTGCCCCTGGTGATTGCCTGAAAGCATTCAGCCTCTTCTGGTGGAATCTTAAAGCTGTGCAGAATCCTTCAGAGCTAGATCTCACTGTGCCCCCTGGCAAGATTTCCTGTGGGGTGCAGAATTTTCTCAGTCTGTCCCAAGAGTGAAGTTCTGATTCTGAGAGATGAAATTAAGACAGCCATGCTTTACACCCCTGATAAGATGCCCAACTTCATCCCCTTCTCACAACCTTCCCACAATGGCTCCTTCCTGGCCGCCATGATCTCCCAGTGTGGCAGACTCACCAGACACCAAACTTATGTCAAGTCCAGTGCTACCACTACTCAAACCTGGCTACCATACACTGTCGAGTTTGCTCACTTTTGCAAGCTTTCCACTTAATGTGCAACTTCTCCCACAATCCTAAAGCTGTGGAAAGGATTCCTGCCATCCCCAGACTTGCACTGGGATCTGGCTGTTTCTGCCAGCTGCCAATCACTTACCTAATGATTCAGATTTTCTCCACTCTGGATCACATACTATATCCTACACTCCACCAACTCGTTGTGCTCCCTGAGCTACAACTCCAGATAATGACCCCATGCTAGATATGGCTGGGTTACCTTTTTCTCTCCAGTTGTAATAGGAGAGTTCAGCTGAACAGTCTTTCTGGTTTGCCATCTTGCTCCACCCCCTTGATCTTTCTTTTCAATTCTATGTATGTGGTTAATTATGTTTATGGATTAACATATGTTGGACCAACCTTTCATCTCTGGGATAAAACCAACTTGAGCATGATGTATAACTTTTTTAATATTTCATTTTATTCTGCTTGCTAATATCTTATTGAATTTTTTTATTGATAATCATTAATGATATTGGTCTATTGTTGGGTCCTTTCCTGGTTTAGGGATCAGGATACTTTTTTCATAGAATGAATTGGGGAGGATTCCTTCCTTCTCTAATTTTGAGATAGACTATGCAATATAGGAACTAGTTACTTTTTAAACGTTTGGTATAATTCTGGTGTGATACAATCTGGTCCAGGGCTTTTCTTTTCTCAGAAATTTTGTATAATTGATACAATTTCAGTGCTTGATATTGGTCTGTTCAAAATTTCTAATTATTTCTGGTTGAGTTTTGAAATGTAGTGTGCTTCCAGGTATTGGTTCATTTACAGTACATTTTTATATTTCTGGAAATGGAATTTTTGTATTAATGATTGAGAATATTTCTGTGGAGTCTGTTGTTATTTTCCATTGATCATTTCTGATTTAAGTTATTAGAGATCTTATTTTTCTGTTTCTCGTTAGTCTAGCCACGAGTTTATCAATGTTATTAATGTTCTCACAGAGCCTACTTTTGGTTCTACTGATCTTACAAATAATTCTTATCTTTCAATTTCTTTTAATTCTGATTTAATTTTTGTTTATTTCTTTTCTTCTGCTGCGTTTGAGATTGGATTTTTCTTCCTTATCCAGTTGCTTGAGATGACCCATTAGGTTGTTGACTTGCTCACCTTCTGTTTTCTTAATGAAAGCATTTAATACCACATATTTCCCTTTAAGGGATGCCTTTTCAGTATCCCACAGGTTTTGGTAGTTTGTGGCTTCATCATCATTTTGTTTTGAGAAATCTAATGATCCCCTTAATCTTGTCTTGAGCCAGCTATCATTTAGCATAAGATTATTTAGTTTCCATGACTTTATTTCAGTATTAATATTTCTGTTGCTGTTGTGTTGTGCCCAGATCTTGAAATCCCCCACAAAGACCACCAATTAGCCGAGTCTGATGCAAAAGCAAAAGGGCCTTTTATTGCAAGTTAGAACTTGGGCTCGCAGTGATTCTGCTGCAATGGATCTGAGCCAGGAGCCCCGAGCTCTGGAGCAGGGTTTTTTATGGTCCCACACAGTGGGTGGGTGTGCACAACTTGAAACAAAGGGGAAGCTTCTGGATTGGTTAGGGGGGGGTCCCTGATTGGTGGGCAGTTTTCTCATGATTTTGGGGAATTACCTGGGCTTGCCTGGGCTTGTCTGGAAAGTGAAACTTACTGAGTGAAATGGCCAGGGGGGAGCAAAACTTAACTCTTAAGATGGCACTGGTCTGGTTCTTTCAGTTGAGTTCAACCTTTATTCCATCATGATCTGAACAGAATGCAAGAATACAATGAATTTTATGAGGGAGGTTAGACTGTGTCATAAGACATGATCAATTTTAGAGTATGATCCATGGGCTGATTTGAAGAATGTTTATCAATTTTGTTAGCATAAAAAGTTCTGTATACGTCTATTAAGTCAATTTGTTCTAGTGTCACATTTAAGTCCATTGTTTCTTTTTATTAGTTTTTGATTAGAGTATCTGTCTAGTACTTCCACTGGGATGTTAAAATCTCCAATTATTATGGTGCAGGAAAATAACATGTTATCCAGATCAGTTAGGTTTTTTTTTTTTCCCATAAATTAAGGAGCATTCACATAAGATGCATAAATGTTAATTATTTTTATTTATTTATTTTTTTTACAAGCCACACACTTTATTTCCATTCATTACAAATGCCTTCTCCATAGCCACTGCTTTTGGGCTACACTGGTGGTAGAAAGCACCTCATCCCTGTGTTTACATAGATCTTCCTGCATTGAATAGTTCACCTTGGGGTTACCACAGAGAATTTAATGCCTTGTGCTTTTCATTTCTCACCAGATGCTTTGGAAAGTGCACATTCCTTTATGATGTATATGAAAAGCTTCTTTTCTATCAAACTCCACTCCCACACTTAATCCATCAGTGATTCTTCAGCCTTTTACCCTGGTTCAGCCACTCCAGACACACTCTCTTCTAATAAAATTGTTAGAATCAACAAAAATTATTAGATCTCTTTGTGTGAGATAGCCCTGAGAGCACACATTGTTCAGGACCAGGAAGTCTGAAGTTGTTTCTGATTTGTGACAATTCTCCCTTCCCCAGTCCCTACAGTGCAGGTGTCTACTTCCTCCCCAGGAGCTAAGAACCTAGCAATACAGCTCCTGAATTTGACTATCCAACAGATGGGGCCAAAAGAGGGAAGAGAGCAGCCAATGAACACCCGTGACAAGTGGATTAAATTGTGTGTTAGAAGTAACATATGTTTCTGATGCATACTGATTTTACTGTCATCACCTACGGTAAGAGTTCTACATAGGAAACCAGTCCTTCTAACCACATGCTTAACTCAGGGAACCAGAGAAGTGAATCTATTTATAGATGTGAAACACCTCTGAAGTCATACTGAGTTTTGCTCATCCCTCCCAAAAAAACACAACGAGTCTTCTAAGCAAGACTTATCTTTCAAAGGCAGCCATTACCTTGTTTCTTTTTTTTTTTTATGTTATAAATGTTTATTCTAACTTAAGGAATTAGCCATGTAACTGCCACTGTCAAGTTCTGACTTATTAGCAAAATATCACTTAAATTTATAAAGTTCTTTAACCCCACGGATTTTAAGAAGCTTAAATGTTTTAAAAATTATATTTAAATTTATTTTTTCATGTTTTGTCTAATGAGGCATAAGCTGAGATGACTTCAGTATCTCTTACAGACATCCAAGCTTCTTTCCTTTTCAATTACAGGTCATGAGCTTCATCAACCTAGTTCTTGAGTTGCAGCTAAAAAAGGTAAAAAGTCTGTGTGAATTGACAGAAAGGCACACCTATTGATGCTACAGGCAAGGAATCAAAGCTGAGGAACAGTAACTGTCTCAACAGGAGTAATGTAAAAATGATTCTGCAGTCAGGACACTCCAGGGAATGAGCGCTGAATTACCTGAGCACATTCTGGCTGTAACTCTGACAGATTCAGTCTGAGAAACTCTGTTGGCAGAGATGTCATTCTCTTCTTCAATTCTCTTTTGCAGAAAGGAAAGCAGAATTCAAGTCTTCATAAAAGCAATTAACGGCCCTTTCGTTTCTTCATTTTTCCTTCAGCCACCTTGTTCCTGACACCTAGAGCACCCTCTGTTTTATCATTGTCCCCAGCATCTTCTTGTGTGTGCTTCTTCTTTTCTCCATGTTCCCTTAACTCCATTCGGGCAAATCTTTGGGCTTCAGTCACACATTCTATCAACATCATAACCTCATAATCCTGTGTTGGAAAGACAGGAAGTTTCTTCCCAATTGAGTATTCTATGCACTAGAAGAGCTCCACATTATACTGTGTGACAAAAGTAATAGCCTTTCCAGAGTGCCCAGCTCTAGCTGTTCGACCTACTTGATGGATATAATCTTTGGAATGTGTAGTAATGTCAAAGTTGACAACTACATGGACGTGGGGTATGTCCAAACCTTGGCTTGTACCATCAGTTGCTAGAAGAATGGAACGAGCCTTTGCCTTAAACTTATTAAGGGATCCCAGGCGCTTACTCTGACTCATCTGTTCATGGAGGGGGATGGCAGTGAATCCAAGATTTCAGTGTAGCAATGCAGTTCTCTGAGTATTGTTACAGGTGCTAGAGAATATCATAAAGGAGTTTCCAGCCAATTCATTTAGAATATAGACCAGGTAGATATGCTTGAATTTAGAAGGAATAAAAAGATAGTATTGCTGTAATTTCTCAACTGCCTGGTATTTAGAGGAAACAGCACATTTCACAGGATCCTTCAGAGCTGCTCATTGAAGCTTTTGCACCTTCTTGGTCATAGTAGCAAAGAAATGTTTTCCAATCTCGGGGAATCACTTTGAGTATCTAGTCAACCTCTGTCTCAAAATCAATGTTCAATATTCAATCAGCTTCATCCATGACCAAGTATTTGAGAGCTCTTAAGTTGAAGCCTTTTGTATTTTCCAGATGGTCAATTAGTTGATCAGGAGTTGCTATTACTATATGTGGTTTTGTGCCAGGGCCAGAGATTGAGACATTGAATCAATTACACCCACAATCACAGCACACTGCACTCCAATAGAGGACCCCAGTGCTTCAAACTGCTCTTAGATCTGAAAAGCCAGCTCCTGAGTGGGAGTCAGAACTAGGGCAAATAAACACTGGGGTGTCTCCAGCAGTGCATTCAGAATGGGCAAAGCAAAAGCCCCTGTTTTTCCAGAGCCTGTTTCTGCCAGCCCAATGGTATCACGCCTTTGTAAGGTCAAAGGAATAGCTTTGATCTGTATTTTGGTGGGCTTTGCCCATCCCAACTGTTCACAAACGTCACACAATACATCTGTTACACCCAACTCTTTAAATGTTTTAATTTCGTCCTCCTCCACTGCTGGCTGGGGGACTTCATGCTCCTCAGGGGAAGCCATCTTCATAAATGTTAATTATTGAAATATCTTCATATTGTTTGCTTTCCTTGCCAAGTATATTATGTTCATCCTTGTCTTTCCTTATTTATTTATTTACTTATTTATTTATTTATTTGGTTTAAATCCAATTGTTTCTTCAAGATTGCAACTCCAGCTTTTTTCTGCTTTCCATATGCCTGTATTACAGTTTCCCATCCCTTCACCTTGAGTCTTGTTTTACCCTTTGAGGTAAGGCAAGTTTCTTGGAATCCACAGGTATCTGGCTTGAGTTTTTGTATCTAGTCAGCAAGCATGTGCCTCTTTAGAGGAGAATTCAAGCCATTCACATTAATTGAGAGAATTGATAGGTATCATGAAGTTTTGATACCTATCAAAATTTTATTTTTATCCCTTTCACCATTTTTGAACCTAGACCTTGTTTTTAAATGTCTGGGTGAGTTTACTTTGGTGGTAGATCATCATGTTTATCATTATGAGGCATGAGTGTGAGTACCTCCTGTAGAATTGGTCTAGTTTTGGCAAATTTCCTCAACATATGGATGTCAGTAAAGTATTTGATTTCTCCATCACAAGTGAAACTCAGTTTCGTGGGATATGGAATACAGACCTGAAAATTGTTTTTTTGTAAGAAGGTTAAAGGTCAATGACCATCCTCTTCTGACTTAAAAAGATTTGGCTGAAAGATCTATTGTCATCCTGATATTTTTCCCTTTGTAGATAATACCTTTCCTTTGCCTGGCTGCTTGCAGGACTTTTCTCCTTCATGTTAATATTGGTGAAATTAATTGCAATGTGTCTAGGAGATGCTTTGTTTGGACTGAGTTGTGCTGGAATTCTGAAACTATTTACTGTTTGAATTTCTGTTTCTCTTACAATATTTGACAAGTTCTCCACCATAATATCTTAGAGAGAATTTGTGCTTTTGTGACTATGTTCTTCTTTAGGAATTCCTATAACTCATATGCTTGATTTTTTTGAATGATACCATAAGTCTCTCAGGTAATATTTCATTTTTGTTCTCCTTTTTCTCTGTCTCTTCAAATGATTGGGATAGTTCAAAAGTCTTGTCTTCTTTTTCTGAGATTCTTTCATCTCCCTGTTCAACTCTATTTCTGAGTGTCTCTATTGTGTTTTGAAGCTCCCCAAATGCCCTTTTCAATTCCTTAAACTCCCCTATATATTTCCTCATTATGTACATATCCCTGGTGACTTTGTGAATATATTAATTTCTTGAGACAACTTAAAACTCTTTTTTTGTTTTCTATTTTCATCATTTTTTCTATTCCAATCATCTTATTTTCCATCCATATTCTGAATTGCATTTCTGACATTTCAACATCTCCTTTGAAATCCCTTGGGGGAGTTGATCTGCTCTGATTTTTCATGTTACCAGAGTTCTTCTGCTGATTTCTCTTTATGAGTATTTTCAGCTTCTTCCTTTATTACTATGTTAATTATACGTTTTTATTAGAATTTATAGATTGTCCCTGAATAGTTGTGGAAGATAATCTAATTGGGGACCCTTGATAAGCACCATACTAACCTATTTGTTAATTAAATCTGGTGGGGTGAGACTGGCTTGGGAGGCCCCAGGAACTGGAGCTAATCTACACTTCTACACTGAGCTGAAGCTTGTGGTTGTAGCTTATACGCTATAGCCTTGCAGAGGTCCCTTTCAGGGCTATCACCAGAGATTCTGAGTGCCTGCCTGGTGAGATAGGGCAGCCTGGCTCTGTCTTGATGTCAGTATGCTTTCCACCTAATCCCAGGGAGTTGCAGTATTATGCTGACATCTCTGTTGGGCAGGGACACAGAAGGGTGGTTCACCTTCTTCCCATCAAAGTTAGAACTACTGTGTTACCATTCTCAAGTTGCAGTTTTGTGGTCCACAAATGCACAGGTCTTTCAGCAAACTTGCAAAACACTCCAGTATTTGCAGAGGGAAGACCTTCAGGCAACTAGGATGGCAAGAAGGTGAACTGTATGATCTGGATTACAGAAAAATATTTGGTCAGTTTTATACCAGGAAAAATGGGGCCTAGGCTCTATATTGGGACCTTACTTGTGAAGGAGGACAGACATTTAGTGGCACTTTCCCATGAGGTAAGGTAAGAAAACTTTTGTTCCCTGCTTGCTTGCAGGCTGCTGGTGGGAAAGCCTGCCACTTAGCTCCCATTTGGGGAAGGAGGTCTCCTGGCCTCTTGGTGCTGGGCTGTATGGTTGATTTTTGTTATCTTTCTTCCTCTTTCTTGTTCCATCCACTTAGCTCAGCCTGAATCACGTACACTTCATTTTCTTCTCTCTGTTCTCAGCTCCCCTCTTTGAGTTTCTGAGTCCACTTCAGTCCAATATCTTCCCTTCGTACAGGAGCCTCTGGTGAAAGCCGTTTCTAGTTGGCCATCTTGGCTCCTCCCCTATCACTCGTTTCTTTATAGGAGGTGTACATACTCATACACATTAATTATTAAGACTTTTTTTTTTTGTCACTGTGGAAGTCTCTGGTACCCTGGTTTGTGGAGATGTCCCTAGAAAGTAATTTTTGCATTTGTGTCTACTGGAGAAACAGGGACCTCATATATCAGGAAGTAGCTTTCAATGTTAACTTTACCTTGAATTCCTGTACCTCATGTGTAGTATAATTTCATATTCTATAGGGGTAATTTATTACAAGCTTAAAGATTTAATTTCTCATGATATACATTTTGTTAGTTTTCTAGCTAAAGAACAATATGACGGCAGTCTTCTTAGAAGCTTCCCTGGGTCATTGGACATAGATATTCTTACCCTAGTCCTTTATTACCAGAGTGAACCTTATAAGGCTGACTCTATGCAGGGCTCTGTTTAAATTGTCTCCCGTTTGAAGATACAAGGTCATGATTTCCTTTCATGTGAGGGCCTTACCAGGCCAACACACACTGTCAAGGTCTGAGTATTTCAGACTGGTCTTTGGTAAATATAATACTAAGTAATATACTTAACACTCTGGTTTTGAAATCCTCCTTCACTCTGGAAGCTGGAAATTTTGCTGTAAAGATTTATTATGATTATTAAAATAGTTGTATTGTATTCAGCATTTCTATGTCCTTAGGGCAGAGTTTGGTGCTAGGTCATTTTGCCATGCTGATACAAGTTCTCTCTCTCTCTCTCTCTCTCTCTCTCTCTCTCTCTCTGTATGTGTGTATACACACACACACACACACATATATATATAAATTAATATACATCAAAGTTTCAGGAGACCTCTCCTGTCCATTAGTGTATAATATATTATACATAATTATATATTATATATATATATTACTTTTTATTTTTTTAAAGGTTGTGTGCTTATGTATTTCAGATAACATCAACTCCATGTAACATCCTGAAATTGTGTTTGATATCATTTTTCTATTAATACTTGCTTTAGTAATCATGACAATTTGATGTATACTAATTTTACCATCTTCACAGACAAAAGAGCTGTTTATGACTCAGACCCAAGTATATAAATGTTCAGGTGTTATGATCAACAACAAAATTCTGTACATAAACTTTCTGTATTTTAGGAACTTAATATTCTTGTTAATGTAGAGCATATTTAACTGTATGTGACTCCTTATGTTTTTCTATAATGAGTAAGTGTCACACAGCATGTGCATCTTTGTTTACCTGAAATAACCTATGCTTTGCTTTGAATCATTTTCCAAATTACATAATTCATTTTCTCCGTTTAGACCTAATGTAATTAAATTATGCCTTGTAATTTCTGAGATTGTTCACCTCCACTTAATGGCCTGGATATCTAAAGTTTGGAATTGGCATAGTAAGAACACTCAAAGTTAGGGAAACTCAGGAAGCAAGCAAATACAATGAGAAACAGGGTAGAATGATCAGAGCAAGTAACAGAAGAGAAAGAAGACCCATTATGGATAGTTAGAGCTCATAAAATAGGTTAGGAATTCTGGCTGAAGTGGGAGAGAAACCTCCTCAAGCAATATTCATTTCGGGGCTAGGATTAGGATCAGAGCCCATTCTTTTCTTTTCTTTCTTTCTCTCTCTCTCTCTCTCTCTCTCTCTCTCTCTCTCTCTCTCTCTTTCTCTCTTTCTTTCTTTCTTTCTTTCTTTTTTTCTTTCTTTCTTTTTTGTCTTGAATGAACAGTCTACAAAATGCCAGAACATGCATTAAACATATAATTTCTACAGGTTTAGCTAGTTCAACATTTTTGCATGAGAGCCTGTTCTGGATGGAAAGGTTAACCTGGAACCAAATAAAGATCGGGTAAAAGCTTTGACCTAAGTTACATAATAAATTTGAAAGGATCTGCTTTCTTCTATTCTTCTTACTAGTCTTAGCCTTGTAAACATTGGAGAATAGGCTCCATGTGAATAAATGGTTCATAATTTTGGTATTTTTGACTTAAGAAAAAAATTGTTTTAACTAATTTGTAGCCATTTTAATTGAACATATTCCTATTCATGATTGTTACCACATTTTATGTGTTTTAAGATGCTAGCTTTTATGTTTTGCCTTATTCATTCAGCTTTAGAAAATGACTATGGATGATGGAAAACAAATCAGAACTTCACTGTAAATGAGCTAGGCTTTTGCCTTTCCATTATATATTACTTATTTCTTGATATTTTTCAGTCCTAAAGCAGATAATGGGGACCATTATTCTTGTCTCTAAGATCAGCATATAATACATTAGAATTGGAATATTGCTGTTATTGTAGTTTTATTGCATTTTACTCTAAATTATATTCAGTGTGATGTATATTAACTTTTTCCTCAGAAAAGAGTAGTCAAGGTTTAAAGATAGAAGTAATTAATGAAATTCTACATGTTACAAGGACTATATAGTGAAATTTAATGCTGGACAAAAATCCATAAAACTCTACAAATAGTAATAAAACTATTATTTTAATAGGTGTTTAACTTAAATTCATCTATGGATTCTGAATGCTCATCACTATATTTTGTAATAAATTTTTCAAATGTAAATATTAGTGATTTATCTGAATATAAAATTATCTTTTCCCCTTTTTTTTGTGGTTTTTGGCCAGGGCTGTGTTTGAACCTGCCACTTCCAGCATATGGGGCCAGTGCCCTACTCCTTTGTGCCACAGGCGCCACCCTAAAATTTTATTTTTCGTTAATTATATGTGCATATGTGTGCACATGTGTGTTTATTATTACTAAATAAGTAAACTCTGCATTTTCTTTTTCCTGGAATCCACTTCCATCTACTGGAGAGTGAAGATTTAAAGTTCTTAAAGCACATAAAAAATTTTTCAAGGTATAACTCTGATATATTTCACTAGCATTTAGTTAGACCTAGTGAAACAGTAGGAAAAGCATAGATTCTTGTAGTCAGGATATCAGCATTCAATAAAAATGATTTTTCAAAAAGGAGATAATCTTAAAAAAATATGTACTTATCATTAGGATTCAGTTTTCTCATCCATAAAGTGTGGGAATTAATATCTGCCTCCTGCATTCTCTAATTAGCTTGGTCATTTTTATAATCAAAGAATACATCTACATTGTTGCATAATTTAAGGATTCAGGATAATTATCCTCACAATATTTCTGTCATGGCTATCAGTGCAGTGTTTAAAATTTCCATAATGTATTTACATATGAGTTATTAAAGTTTTATTTAAAAATGTGTTTTCTGAATAGGGTAAAACTATTGAAGCCATTGACAGATAACATAAGTCAATAGAAATGTTTTTGTTCTTTGAGACCTTACTACTCAAAATGCTTTTTCCCTAACTAGCATGCATATGTATCACCAGGGAGTTTGTTAGAAATCCAGAACTGCAGTCCCCAGCCTTGTCCTACTGGATGAGAATGTGCATTAACAAGATATAAAATGAGTCATATGAACATTAAAGTTTGGGAAGCACTTATCTAAATAACTTCTGCTGAAATGCATATTTTTATCGGAGGAAAGTGGTTTAAATCTGGGCAGGAGAAAAGAGGATTATCCTAGTAGTGGACTTTGCACATTCAGATGGTAGCACAAAAACAAAGATACCAAGATGCAGAGATAGAAAGAGGGTTCAATAAGATACTGAAAAAAAAAATCTCAGAATTTGACATTTAACAATCCTTAAGGAAATATATTCTTCATGACAAAAGAGAATTGGTAATCTGAAAGAATCATGCACATGCTCACACACAGAGTGAGTAAGCTGTCTATCTTCAATGCTATGAGAACTAGTTTTCATTTTTATTTAAGTATTTAATCACTTCAAAAGAACAAAACCTTTTAGGCTGGTAAAAAATTCCTAGAGACCCTGAAGTATGAACAAATTTACATGTTATTTCAAATTCATCTTACAAAGCATAAAAAAAACTTTGTTAATTCTAGTATATTAATCTAGTACATATTCTACTCTAAAATCTTGTTCTTGAAAAGTAATTGGCAGTTAGGTTTACCTATTAAAAAGTACTTGATTTTATACAAACAGTGAGACTATTTTTATAAAATCAAAACCTTGTTTACTTTTTAATTGTCATTCTACTGATTTTAAAGCATAGCTTTTTTTCTATTTAAATTTTAGTCCACAATGTAACTTAGTTCACTAGGTAAAAACGAGATAAAAATAATCAAACTTTGGAAATGACCTTTGGAAGATCTACTAGTGCCAAGAAGCTTTCTACTCCATTGGTGTTTTCTCAGTGGTTCACAGAATGACGTCATCAGCATTGCTTCTGGAGAAGGCATATCCTCTCCTTTAGTATTTGAAATTAAATGGAATAGAACTGAGGTTGTGAAGAAAATTGAGTGAATAACAAAAAATAGTATAGATTCGCTATTTATAAAAATATAATATACTGAAGCCATTGGGTTAATATATTCATATATTTACATTTACAGAAAGCATAGATTGCCAATGTGTACTTTGGAGGAGCTATGCAGGTAACAGTACATTCACAAGAAATTTTACTATTTGCAAATTATTGAAACTTGTTTTATTCTTTCCACAAATGTATCATTTATCACCTATTATTCCCAAAGCACTGAGCTAAGCATTTTTGTAGGTACATATTGTCTAAGAAAAGGCCTTTATGTGGCTATGGTCTAATAGGGGCAATACATTATATTCTAACACAAGGCATACGTGTAAAAGAACTAATTCAGGAGTTCTCAAGGAGTGAGAAATCAATTATATCTTGGGAGAATTTGAAGAGCACAATTCAGGAAGTGGCTTTGGAATGAAACCTTCACAATATTGATTACAATTGGCAAATATGCGGTGGTGCCTGTGGCTCAGTGGGTAGGGCACCAGCCCCATATACCAGGGGTGACTGTTTTGAACCTGACCCCAGCCAGCTAAAATAAACAGCAGTGACAAATGCAACAAAAATAGCCGGGTGCTGTGGCTGGCATCTGTAGTCCCAGCTACTTGGGAGGCTGAGGCAAGATAATCACTTAAGCCCAAGAGTTGGAGGTTGCTGTGAGCTGTGATGCTACAGCACTCTAACAAGGGTGAAAAAGTGAGACTCTGTCTCAAAAAAAAAAAAAAAAAATTTAGCAAATATGTGAAGAGAGGACATTCTAAACAATGGTAAAAGTATAGCATGTACAAAGAAATAGAAAAAGCAGATGGTATTTAAGAAATAGCTGTAGTCCTGTTTAATATGTCTAGGGCAGAAAAACAACATAAGGGTAGAAAAGTGTATTAACATTATAGTTTCAAACCATTTTACACATTGAAATCAGCAGGGGAGCTTTTATTAATTTCAAACTCCTGGTCCCCATCTTCTGATTGAAGAGGTCTGGAATTGGAGCTTCAGAATTTTTTTGTTGAAAAAGCTCTCAGCTGATCTAAGGCCCAGTGTTTTGAATCCAGTGAATCGGGGAGAGATTGCAAAGGCAGACACTGAAGCAATTTAAGAAATATTCCTTAACACTAATGACCAGATAGGATTGGAGAATGGAAGAGGTATAGGCAGGAACATTAAAGTTTTTCAACTGTGAGGCAATAGACCATAACTGTGGGTAGGAACAATGGAAATGTAGAGAAAAGCTTCAGATATTTTTCTGAAGGATAGGACATAGCAATTGATTAGAGGTAAGAGAAGTATGGGAAGAAGGTGATGTCTATGATTATGAAATTCAAATTTAGGTGACTAAAAGAATAGGGATACCATTAATCTAAATTATAATATAAAAAATAAGTGAAGCAATTCTGTTTGAGTTTATAAAGAGAAAACCTAATATAAGCCTTTCCTGACAACTTTGACTAAAGATTAAATTTCTCTATTGTACAGTTTCGTAGCACAATTTATCTTGAGTACATCTTAAAGTGTAATTTTATATTAATTACCATGGTAATTTTATTCATATCTATACATCCTACTAGACTACAAAGTCCTTTAGTAGAAGGAACAAAAATGCCTGGCATTCAATATATTTTTTGTTGATTCAATTTTTCTCTCTGAGATCTCCAGTAGAAACATAAATAAATTTCAAGTTATTCACTGGTATTATCAGTTTATATTACTTGTAATAAAATATTTACATAAGAAACATTTCATGATAACTACAAATAATTTTATCCCAAGTATTTCAAAATGTATAATGGTAAATGCATTTTCTATCAGTTTAGTGGGACAAAAAATTTGAGTAAATTAGTTTTGATGAAACACACCCTAGATGTTTACTTGAACAAGAAATATTCAAAACATTTCATAAACCTCATCTATCTGAATGTTTGCTCATTATAAGGAACTATGTGCATATGTAGCCATAGGTTTGCTTTTATGATTTAGGATCATAGTACATGATTTTATGTAAATTTTGGGAATTATAAGTTTCATTTCTGTGAAAACAAAATTACATGATGAAAGTGTCCTACAGTAAATGACAAGGATATGAGTCTTTACACTATTGAAATTTGCATGATGTAAAATAAAAATAACTGAAAAGAATTTTACGGAAGAATTGGTAAGATGGTAAACTAGAGACAGTGTCTTCACAGCTGTGCATGGTGATATTGGAAAGAAAAGATTCCAGGCACCTCTGGTTTGTGGACTCTGCCAAGAAACATTACTTTTGTGGCACAAGGAGGCAGTAGGACACTTCAGGACCCCAAGATGGGGATCAAAGAAGTGAAAAAGCGGCAAGTACTTGTGTTAGGGTGGAAGCTGGCCAGTGCAGCTGTGGCTGTGGCTAGGATAGTTTGCAGACAGAGAAGACCTGTCCTGCAGGGTTTTCATGGACCTAGTTGACTTATGTGGGAAAGCTTGGGTGAGTGAGTGAGTGATTTTGAACAATGCCCAGGGCTAGGACTTAGCCACCTAGGCGGAATGGAGGTTTCATTCTTCAGCTTCAGGCCCAGAGCAGCCATTGTGGGGAGGCTGCCTCATTGGCGTGGCCCTCAGGGTCCTAGTTGAGGACTGCTGTGGCATGCCTGATAAGTGGGTCAGCCACTACTGGGAAGATTTGAGCAGCACATGCTCTCCTGGGAAAGTGACTGTATAGCCAACGACGTGGTTTGGAAAGGTCAAAGTGTGTTTATTAAGCAGGCTAAGGAGAGCTTCAGACTCCCAAACCTGAGGGGTTTGAGGGGAAAAATTTAGGAAGATGGAAGACAGGCTCCTTGACAAGGCAGAGAATTCCATTCTCCATCTTAGTCAGTTATATCAGTGTGGTGATTAACATCTCATACCTTAGAAGATCAGCTATTGTCAGGCAATAGCAAGGTCTATATATATATATATATTGACCAATATAGACCAATTTACCAATATATATTTTAATTTTTTCAACTTTTATCTCCTAGATTTTTCTTTTTTTTGTTTTTTTCTTCTTTTTTTTCTCATATAATTATAATTTGTCATTACTTCCTTCTTTAATAATAAGGACTTCATTTTTGCTAGTTTTTCTGCCCCTGTTATTTATTCCCCCCCAATTTTATCACTTAAAGGTTTTTGTTGTTGTTGTTGTTTCTTTTACTTTGATTTATAGTATTTTTCTTTTTATTCACTCCATGTTGGAAGTGGAATCTTGCATCTGCTCAGGCTTTTAAAGATCTCTGGACCTCGGGGGACCCACCCCAGAGATTGGGATTTGTGGGTATGGATAAAGTACGCTAATGTACATCAATATTACTCCTATAATTCTCTTTCTGTTTCTCTCTTCCTTTTGTTTCTCTTTCCTTTTACTCCCCTCCTCCTTTCTTTCTCAAAGGGTGAAATAAAAACTGATACAAGAGAGATAAAAGAGATTATTTTTGACTACTACCAAAAATTCTATGCCCAGACATTTGACAATGTTGAGGAAAGAGACCAATACCTGGAATCACACCATCTTCTTAGACTTAACCAGGAAGAAATGTATCTCTTGAACAGGCCAATATCAAGCACTGAGATTCCAGAAACATTAAAAAAGTTTACAACAAAAAAGAAGCATTGGACCACATGGCTTCACATGAGAATTCCATCAAACATTCAAAGATGAGCTTGCACCTATATTGCAGAACCTATTCCAAAACATCAAGAAGGGAGAAACCTGCCCAAATGCATTCTATGAAGTAAACATCACCTTGATTCCACAACCAGGAAAGTACCCCCCCAAAAAGGAGAACTACAGACCAATTTCACCAATAAATAATGATGCAAAAATACTAAACGAAATCTTAGCTAATAGATTGCAACTACTCATTAAAAAAAATATATATACATCATATAAACAGAAGCAAAAACAAAGACCATATAATCCTCTCAATAGATGCAGAAAAAAAAATTTTTTCACAAAATCCAACATCCTTTTCTAACAAGAACACTTAAGAAAATAGTCATAAGTGGCACATTTCTTAAGTTGATTGATATCATCTATGACAAATCCATGGCTAATATTACCCTGAATGGAGTAAAACCAAAAGTTTTTCCACTTAGACCTGGAAACAGAAAAGGTTGTCCCTTATCACCACTACTATTCAACTTAGTACGGGAAATTCTGGCTACTACATGAGGCAAGAGAAGGAAATAAAGGGCAACCAAATGGAGGCAGAGGAGGTGAAACTCTTGCTTTTTGCTGATGATATGATCTTATACTTAGAAAACTCAAGAGACTCAACAAGAAAACTTCTGAAAGTAATTCAGGAAATAGAGTAATTTCTGAGGGTATAAAATCAATGTCCACAAATCAGTAGCCTTTGTATGTGTAAATAACAGCTTAGTTGAGGCTCAAATCAAGGACAAAATTCCCTTCATAGTAGCTTCAAAAAGTGAAACACTTAGGCACGTACCTAACAAAAGAGGTGAAAGATCTTTTCAAAGAGAAATTCAAAACCCTAAGCAAAGATATTGCAGAAGACACTAAAAAATGGAAGAACATATGATGCTCTTGGCTGGAAGGAATCAACATTGTGAAAATGTCTATTCTAACTAAGATAATCAAGAGATTCAATGCACTTTCCATTACTGCCAAGATTGTATTTTTAAGAACTGGGGGAAAATCTAGTTCATTTGTATGGAACCAGAAAAAACCCTGTATAGTTAAGGCTATTTTTAGTAATAGACACAAAGCCAGAGGAATCACCCTACCAGACTTCAGGCCATATTACAAGTCCACAGTAATCAAAACAGCATGGTATTGGCACAAAAATAGATACAGAGCCATAGGGAACAGAATAGAAATCCAAGAGTTGAAACCAGTCTCTACTTGCCATCTGATCTTGATAAACAAAACAAAAGCATACAATAGGGATGACAATCTCTATTCAACAAACGGTGCTGGAAGAATTGGATAACCACATGCAAAAGACTGAAACTGGACCAACACTTTTCAACACTCATAGAAATTGACTCAAGATGAATAAAAGACTTAAATCTAAGACCCCAAAATATACAAATCTTAGAAGAAAGTATAGGGGAAACCCTTGATGATGTTGAACTGGGGAGAGATTTTTTGACAAAGACTTCATCAGCCATCAAAACCACAACAAAAATTAACACATGGAACTTCATTAAGGTGAGAAACTTCTACATAGCTAAGGACACAACAAGCTAAGCAAATAGACAACCTTAGATTGAGAAAACGTGTTTGCAGGGTATGAATCTGACAGAGGGTTGATAACCAAAATTTACAGAGAGCTCAAATTAATCAACAAAAGAGCAAACAATCCATCTACCACTGGGCAAAAGATACGAACAGAACCTTCTTTGATGAAGATAAATGAATGGCTCACAAACATTTGAAAAATTGCTCTTCTTCCGTGATCATCAGAGAAATGCAAATCAAAATTATCCTGAGATATCACCTATACTTAATAATAATAACTCATATCACATTGTCTCTAAGCTGTAGACGCTGACATGGATATGGAGAGAAGGGAACGGTTTTACACTGCTGGTGGGAGTGCAAACGAATACAACCCTTTTGGAAGTAAGTATGTAGTATTCTCAAATAACTCAAATTAGACCTCCCATTTGATCTTACGATCCCATTACTAAGAATCTACCCAGAAGAAAAACAAGCATTTTAATGTAAGGGTCTTTGCTCTTGACTGTTTATCACAGTTCAATTTACAATTGCCAAAATGTGGAAACAACCCAAATGCCCACAAACACAGGAATGAATTAACAATTTGTTGTGCATGTGTACTGTGGAATAATATTCAGACATTCAAAAATATGGAGAATTTACATATTTTGTATTAACCTGGATTGAGTTGAAACACATTCATCTTAGTATAGCATCACAAGAATGAAGAAGCAAGAATCCAATGTAGTCAATTTTAATATGAAGGAAGTAAATTATCTAATATAAGGTCAGGGGTATTGGGAGAAGGTAGCAGGTAAAGGGGAGGAGGGAATGGGATGGTTGTTTACGCTGTCCGGTATACCTCTTGGGTGCAGGACACAGTTATAAGAAAGACTTAACCTAACAAATGCAATCAGTGTAACCTAATTTTGTGTACCCTCATGAATTGCAAACAATAAAAAAGTTTAAAAAGTTTAAAAAAATAATATTTCAAAGATAAAGCTTTTGTAAACTTAAGATCTACCCATTTTTTTTCTACTGTTGAATAATGCAACATTCTTCTTATTTGTATTATTCAAAGAAAATGGATGCTAAATTAACTTGGTGAAGACTATATTTAGTGACCAAGCTAGACAATAATGGAGACTGGACTAATATTTATAGAGTGCATCCTGCATGTGACCACACCTTAAACTTATTAATATCGAAACATCACAATGCTCATGTAGTAGATGTTATCCTATTTTTATAATCAAATTTTGAGGCTTATGATAATTCACCTTTTCCGTGTAATATAATAAATTGTACATTGCTGATCTATTTGATTTTAAACATTTCCTTAACATGCTATGTACTAAATTCTCCTGATTTCTACTAGTGTTCCATACTAATCACTTTTTAAGAATGACAGAACAATTTTAATAAAGATAAATATTTAAATCCAAACTGTGATTGTGCTCCTACATAGTAAAAAAAATGGGAATTTTGTGATTATTGGCAAGGTTAAAGAGAGAATGTAGGCACAATTTGAGGAACATGCACCCATGACTACGAAAAGTAGACCTAAAGAAATACTAAACCCCCTATCTGTATAGAAAATGTGTATCAAGAATCATCATGGACCTACAGAGAAGAGGTCAATGAGTTTGCAGATGAGCACAAAAAAATCACTGGTCACTTAAGAGAGATTGGTCATCTTTGCAAATTTTGTCCTTTTGCCTTCTTGTAGATTTATTTCTTATAACTGAAAAATATACATAACATGAATTTCAAAATTATAAAGCATAAAGTTCAGTGGCATTACATTTACAATTTTGTTTACCTTTTATCCAAAATCATTATGGTCCCATAACAGTATTTATTTATAGGGTACATGTAATGTTTTAACATAGACATACAATGTGAATTAATCAATCAGTAGTAAATGGGGTATCCATCCCCTCAGGGATGTATCATCTATTTTTATTAGGAACATTCCAACTCTACTCTTTTATATATTTTAAAGTACACCATAACTTATTGTTGATTAAGTTCACTTTGTTATAATGTCAAACATTGTTTATTCAGTCTAACTACTTAACTATATCTTTAGCTTTTTACTTAATTTTTATTAAATAGTAACTGTATACATTTATGAGGTACAATATGATGATTCAATATATAATGCACAACACTTAAATCGAACTAAATAACACAGACATCACCTCACTTACTTATTTTTGTGGTAAGATATTTATAATATACCCTTAGTTGTTTTGAAATGTACCCTTGCATTATGTACAATAGGTGATATTCCACCAAATACCCTCCCTCCACTACATTTTTACATGGTAAATAATCCCCACAATGTCCCTACTTCCTTACTACACTTACCAGCCTCTGGTAGCCATCCTTCTACTTTTTGTCTCAATGGGAGCAATTGTTTCATTTATTTGTTTATTTATTAATTTATTTTCTTATTCATTCATTCCTTCATTTATCCATTTATTTACTAATTTATTAAATTATAGCTATGTACATTAATGTGATCATGGGTCACCATACACTAGTTTCATAGACCGCCTGACACATTTTCATCACACTGGTTAACATAGCCTTCCTGGCATTTTCGTAGTTTTTGTGCTAAGACATTTACATTCCACATTTATTAAGTTTCACATATACCCTTGTAAGATGCACCGCAAGTGTAATCCCACCAACCCCCCACCCTCTGCCCTCTTCGACTCTCCTTCCACTCCCTTTACCCCTTCCCCCTATTCTTAGGTTGTAACTGGGTTATAGATTTCATTGAAAGCCATAATTTAGTTTCATAGTAGGGCTGAGTACATTGGATACTTTTTCTTCCATTCTTGAGATACTTTACTGAGAAGAATATGTTCCAGCTCCATCCATGTAAACATGAAAGAGGTAAAGTCTCCATCTTTTTTAACACTGCATAATATTCC
>CAUYPK010140001.1:0-12965 GCA_963574355.1 Loris lydekkerianus | reverse complement strand
ATATTGGACCTCGACCTGATTTAACTGCCTCTAACCTTTTTTTTGGGATACAGGGCCCAAAGGTGAAGGGTAAATAAGGGTAGCAGGGGAAGAAGGTAGGGTGAAAAACCATGTAGGCCCGTCCACAGGGGATTTTCTAGAGAAAAGAAATCATTTTATCATAAGAACATTTATAGTAGAATATTTATCACAGCTCAATTCACCATTGCCAAGATATGGAAATAACCCAAGTGCCCATCAACTCACGAATAGATAAATTATGGTATATGTATACTATGGAATACTATTCAGCCATGAAAAGATGGAGACTTTGCATCTTTAGTATTTGCCTAGAAGGATTTGGAAAACATTCTCCTAAGTATCAGAAGAATTCAAAAGCAAGCATACCATGTACTCAATACTAATGGGAAATCACTAGATGAATAACTATGTGCCCACATGAGAAAAAAACACAACTGCATTCAGATGGATGCATCAAATGGGGGGGGGGAGAGGAAGGGGGTTTGGTAAGCTCTCACCTAATAGGCACAATGTAGGGTTTACGGCACATTTCCTTGTGTTGTGAAGGGCTCAACTACAACTTGGATTTTGTCTAACAAACGCGAACAATGTAACTTAATCATTTATACCCTTGTATCAATCTGAAATAAAAATTAAAAAACAAAACAAAACCCAGTGGCCAATATCAAGATCATACTTTTTTTTTTTTGTCAAAACCAATTCCTGTCCACAGAGGCTATAACACACATATTTAGATCCCCTTCTGTGGCCTTGAGATTTGTGGGGTTTTTTTGCAATAAGAAATCTATGACAAATACACTTGAAAAATTCCTGGATGGCCTCTTCTGATTTCTGCTTTACATATTTCTTCTTTGTCAAGCAAGGCACCAGGAGGGTAAACCCTATATTTGCTAGAATAGAGTGTGAATAAAATCATTTTAAAGTAATGGAATTCCATTTAAAAGAGATAAGAGGACAAACCTCTCCTTTGAGGCACACAAGGCCTAAAAGATTCTTTGATAGGAACTTCTCTAATAAGGCTAAAAAACCCATCTTGGTACATTTATTTTCAGGCCCCTAATGTCTACCAGCATCATCACGAATCCAGATATCTTCCAGAGAATGTAAGCAAAGATAAGTAAGGATACTTTTTGCTCAGACCACAGCAAAAATGGCCACCCAGAATATATAATAGAAATTTAGATAAAAATACAAGCAAAGTTCTCCTGGGATTTATTCCATGTACTACTATTTAGTACCAATGTATCCTAAGGAAAGTTAATTTGGCAAACATTTTTTCCCATTTAGATTAATAAATCTATCTCTGAAGGAATTGTCCATGGGAATCCACTCATTCTCTAAAAGCTTGAAATGAGGGCTCATTGGAATCACTGCCAGTCCTGGTGTTCAGGTCTTTAGAAGTGTTATTTGAGCCTGGAGAATAAATACCGATAATCATCAAACTGAATGTCTGAGCAGCCAGGGCAGTGTGAATGGGAAGGCAGACAGAGCACCTTCATCCTGTCTAAAAAATCAGTCAAGGCCAAGAGAAAGACCAACCTTCTGTCCCCTGTGCTGTAGAGCAGAGGTTGACTGAGATAAGGGCGGCTCATCCACCACAGCTGATATGAGCATTTCTTTTTCTTCGTGAAAGCCTCAGAAATAAATGGCCTAAACCCATGAAAAAAGAAAATTTTAAAATGAAAGGTTCCTGTAGACATGTTTAGGGGGACAAAGGGCTGACCTTTTAAAGCATGCTTTAGACTCTATTCTAGATCCAGCTGGAGGGATCTGCACACTAGAAGTACAGCTTCTGCCTTTTCAATACCCCTGGAGAGATTTTAGTTACTTTCCTTGACTTGGGCATTTAAGACCCTTTAGCAACAGACCTTAAAACCCTCAGAAAATCTAGTATACAAGAATCCCTTCTCTAGAATCTCAGTTGACCATGTTTCAAGAGAGGACACACTTCCTTGGCCTTCTGGCAAAGAAGCAAAGCAGGAAAGGCAAATGCTCTGGAGCGAGAGCCTGGATTTGCAGCTTGGCTGCCTTGCTTCCCAGCTGTGAGACTCTGGTCATGTTACATAAACTCTTCTTCTTCTATTCCCCAATCTGTAAGATGGCAATAAAATTAAAATATGTGCTTTTGAGGATTACATGTGGTCATTCATACAGCAAGGTTGGAAGTAGGTTTGCCACACGTTAAATGTTTAATAATTGCTACCTACTATTATTGCTGATTTTATCATAATATAATTTATCCCTCTCTCCAAGTGAGAAATCATATAACCCAGATCTGTCTGGCCCCATACCTTCACTCTAAACTAGAGTGTATCTAACCTGTGCCTGGAACCCAAAATGAAGATAAACAAAAAGTGGTATACACAAAAAATGGAGTACACTGTTCTGCCTTAAAAATGATGAAAATTCTGACATGTGCTTAACACACATGAACCTTGGAAACATTATGCTAAGTAAGATAAAATAGTCGCAGAAAGACAAATCCTTTATAGGTCCCTCTACTTATATGAGTACCTAGAGGAGTGAAATTCATAGTTACCAAAAATAGAATGGTGGTTACCAGTGTGGGAGTGAGGAAGCAATGGAGAGTTACTATGTCATGGGTATACAGTTTCACTTTGGAATATGATAAAGTTCTGAAAGGTAGATGGTGGTGATGGTTGCACAACACTGGAAATGTACTTAATGCTTTGGAATTACACACTTAAAAATCACGAAAATGATAAATTTTGCTATGTATTATCTTACCAGAATAAAAAATACCCCCAAAACCTAAAAATAAAAGAGTTCATAGATTAGAGGAACATATAGTCAATTGAGAGAGAGAGAGAAACCTTGGGTAAGCCTGGCACGCTCTGGATCTGGACGAAGTGCGTGTGGTGGCGGTGCAGTGCTCCTTCCCAAAGATGGAGAGAAACGAACGCCATGACCCTGCTCTCACTGGCCTGTCAAGTTCATGTTCCTGGCAAAGGCAAGATTTTCAGCTGGTCTTGTAGCAAAGAGGGAGCATGCCTCCTGAGTTGGACATCTCCTCTGGAAAATGCTCAGGAACGTGCCCGTAAGTCAGGTTGAGAAGAGGAAGTGGGCCCAGGCATAGGCCTCATCCTGGGAGGGAGGCGCTCCTCCAGAGAGAAATGGAGAGGGGGCGGAGTCAGAGCAAAGAAGGGCGATTGTGATTCACCCATTTATTTTAACCAGCAAATTTAGGGGCAGTGGTTATTTTGAGGTGTTTCTGAAGGAAGTCTTTCCTGTGTGTTGGAATGCAAATCTTTAGCAGCTGTCACTGTAGCTTCCTAAAAATTGTATCTTCTTTCCTGATGCTCTTCCCAGCTGTCCAGCACCGAGAGCCCTTCTCACTGGGAGACCTAGGTTATGAAAATACTCCCAAAGACGAAGTTGCTTTTCCATGTATGAAAGGAGTGGGAAGACAAGTGTGATCTGGATTGTACCTGGTTCTGTTCTCATGTGAACAGCTGCCAAGAGTTCCTGCCCTACTGCAGCTAAGGCCAGTGTTTCTCTTCATCCTTCAAAATTCTAGGTTTTCCAGGAAGTCATCATAAAGTAATTCTATTTATGATATTCCCTGGAGATACATTCATGTATTTTTTCATATCTTTATTCATTTGGCTATTCTTTCTTTCTTTCTTTTTTTTTTTTTTGAGACAGGGTGGCAAGCTGTCGCCCTGGGTAGACTGCTGTGGCATCATAGCTCACAGCAACCTCAAACTCTTGGGCTTAAGTAATTCTCTTGCCTCACCCTCCCAAGTAGCTGAAACTACAGGTGCCTACCACAATGCCCGGCTATTTTTTGGTGGTAGTTGTCGTTGTTTGGCAGACATGGGGTGGATTCAAATCCACAACCTCTGGTGTATGTGGCTGGCGCCCTAGCCGCTGAGCTACAGGCCATTTGGCTATTCTTTCTTTATTTGCAGAAATGTCTATTCAGCAAATAATTATTTAGTACTTAATAAGACCTTATTCTTAATAAGAACTATGGCAGGAAGCTTAGAGATTGATTCTAGCATAAACACTTACTTTTATAGATGACGATATAGGCCTATAGTTACATGTGACTATTTAAATTTGAATTAATTAAGATTTAAAAGTTAGTTTCTGAGTCATATTAATCATATTTTAAATTATCAATAGACTCATGACTATGGGCTTTTGTATTGGACAGTGCAGTTCCAGAACATTTCCAGAAGGTTCTATTGGACCACAAAGGCTGAGAGTTAAGTGAAGTGCCCTGCATCACACAGAAATTCAAATCAAACTCTATGAATAGTCACAATTTTTCTATATTTTATGTTTCTAAGAAAAAAAGTTGATTCTATGAATTATTCCAGTTTTATCCAGAAAAAACATTTAAAAGAAAAAAGAAGAAAAGCGTAGTGCCTGTGGCTCAGTGGGTAGGGCACCAGCCCCTTATACCAAGGGCGGCAGGTTCAAGCCCGGCCCTGGCCAAACAAAAAATAGCCAGCTGTTGTGGCTGGCACCTGTAGTCCCAGCTACCCAGGAGGCTGAAGCAAGAGAATCACCTAAGCCCAGGAGTTGGAGGTTGCTGTGAGCTGTGATGGTACAAGGGTGATAAAGTGAGACTCTGTCTCTAAAAAAAAAAAAATAAAGAAAGAAAAAGAAGAAAAATGGAGATGCATATATAGATATATTTTATTGTAATAAAAATAAAATAATAAAAATTTTACCCAGGTAATTGAGTCCAGCTACAATAAAATATCTAAATGTCTGAATTTATTTTTCTTGAGACAGAGTTTCACTGTGTTGCCCTTGGTAGAGTGCTCTGTCATCTCAGCTCACAGCAACTTCAAACTCTTGGGCTTAAGTGATTCTCAGCCTCCCAAGTAGCTGGGACAACAGGCACTTGCCACAATGCCCAGCTATTTTTCTGTTGCAGTTGTCATTGTTGCTTAGCTGGCCTGGGCTGGGTTTGAACCCACTAGCCCTGGTGTATGTGGCCGGCACCATAACCACTGTTCAGGGCACTGAGCCTAAATGTTTTCATTAACAAAATAAATATTTAAAAATGTTGAAAGTGGGGCAGCGCCTGTGGCTCAGTGATAGTGTGTCAGCCCCATTTACTGAGGGTGGTGGGTTCAAACCCAGCCCTGGCCAAACTGCAACAAAGTAGCCGAGTGTTGTGGTGGGCGCCGGTGGTCCCAGCTACTTGGGAGGCTGAGGCAAGAGAATCGCCTAAGCCTAAGAGCTGGAGGTTGCGGTGAACTGTAACCTCCACGGAACTCTATCGAGGGCGACAAAGTGAGACTCTGTCTTAAAAAAAAAAAAAGTTGAAAGTGTGGCTTCAATAATTATCCAGGGCCCCCACCCCTATTTGGATGTGGGACCACTCCTGTGGCTAGGATAGATCCAGACCACACAGACCCATGACTGATGGAGCCAGGTAGATCCTTAGTCTGCTGGATTATTGAAGAGATTTTCCATAAAGAATAGTTGATGGGAACAGAGGCAGGATTTAAGTCCTGCCTTCAGCTTTTGGACAAGTTTCTTAATTTCTCTAACCATCAGACGCCCCATCTCTGAATGAGTATGACCCTATTGGTCTTCCAAGGCCATTTGAAAGATCAAAAGGGAAATTATTTAAAAAGTTCAAAGCATTAATTGGATATTCTTGTTAAAATGCTGTTCCCTTTACCTTGGGGCTAGGCACACTTGCCTCCCATCTAGCTGTTTCATAACTAAACCCCACCACTTCATTTATCAGACTTCATAAGGAAGATTTCCATTTGTGCTAGGAATTTGAACTGGACTTTAATAGGCCAGATTTATGTAGCCTATTTCTCTCCCTAGCTTATCATGTGAGCCAGTTCAGGAAAGACTGAAATTATCTTTTTAAGTATTATAGCTGCTTCTACAGTGTGGGAGTCCAGTTGAGAGGGAGCCAGACCAACTGTCCAGTGTTCTTGAAGAAAGATTCTTGAGTACGGATGGGGCCATGTCATTGAACATGAAAAGGAATATATGAACTGCTAACCAGGTCTGTGCAATGGGTTGTGATGACTGGCCCCAGTGATATGTCTTAGAATAGAATGTCAACGTGATCTCCACACCTTTCACACAAAGGATACCTTTTACTACTTGTTCCTTTTGAACTCTACATTATATCAAGAATATTCTTGGCTCAGTGCCCATAGCACAGTGGTTATGGCACTGGCCACATGCACCTAGGAT
This sequence comes from Loris lydekkerianus, assembly GCA_963574355.1. Classification (NCBI taxonomy): domain Eukaryota; kingdom Metazoa; phylum Chordata; class Mammalia; order Primates; family Lorisidae; genus Loris; species Loris lydekkerianus. The sequence continues at coordinate 6,740 of CAUYPK010140001.1, read as the reverse complement.
GGTGTCTTTGAACCCAGCCCAGGCCAGCTAAACAACAATGACGGCTACAACAAAAAGTAGCCGGGCGTTGTGGCGGGTGCCTGTAGTCCCAGCTACTTGGGAGGCTGAGGCAAGATAATTGCTTAAGCCTAAGAGTTTGAGGTTGCTGTGATCTTTGACGCCACAGCACTCTACTGAGGGCAACACAGTGAGACTCTGTCTCAAAAAAAAAAAAAAAAAGGAATATTCTCAAAACAATCATCACCATTATAAGTACTGAGTACTTACAACATGCCCTTCATGTATATTACCTCATTTAATGTGGCAGGATAACTCAAAGAGACAGACAGTCTTATTATTTCCATTTTGACAGATGAATAAACTGAAAACTGAATCTTTGGAAGAACTGTTCCTTAATACATGCATTGATTAGCTGCTTGTACATTTTCTTATTCTAAAATTGAATTGAAGGGGTGTTACTATTAAACAAAGCTTCTGATTGTTGTAAGATATCCAGTGTTGCCAACTGCTATAATTCTAGTCAAAGCAGAAATACTTGATGTTGTGATGAGTTTATACATCTTTATGGCAGGTGAATATGCAATTTCAGTCTAGCTTTTTGAAATAATGAAAAGGTCTCGTGAGATCATCTGGAGGTCAGTGTTCCCTGGGCTGGGGACCGTTGGAATCCTAAAGGGAGGGCTGCACTGGCCAAAAGTGAGAAGCAGAACCCCCTTGCATCATCATGAGAGGCTGCAGAACATTTTAAAATGACATTTTCTCTTAAGCTGAAGGTAAACTTGTCAAATCTTGAAAATGAATTATCTATTAGACAGTATTAGAGCTTGTTGAAGGCCAAGTGTCAGCATCCCTAGAAATGATACCAGCGCTCCATCTTGGGTCTTGTTCTACGCTCTGTCTATTCTGGGCGATTCTGTGCCATCTTCAGGCTTTAAAACATGTCTGCAGGCAAATAACTCCCCAATGCACATCTTTCTCCAGGCCTGCCATCCCTCTGAGCACCGAATGACTTGGCTGTACATGTGGATGCCTAATAGGTATCCCAAGTTAACAAGTTCAAAGAGAGCTCTTGAGATCATCCTACCTCAACCTGCTCCTCCACTGACCTCCCTGTTCCAACAAACGAGAACCCTTCCACCAAGAAACTCATGTCAAAACCAATGTCAGTTGTGTCTGACTCCATTCTTTCATTCACCGTCACATCTCCAATCCTGTCACCTCTACCTCTAAAATACATCTCTCAAGTCTCTCTTCCATCTTTCCCCTAGATGCTCCAGACCAGGCCACTGTCACCACCTCTCCCTGAACTGCCCTAAGAGCCTCTTGTTCTCTAGCCCTCCACTTTACAGAGCGCAAATCAATGGGCTCCCTGGCCTTTGCCTTCAAATTTGAAATGATAGGAAGCAAACAACCATCACAGAAGGAAGGGTCTATATTAAGTAAAACCCCTTCTTTGGTGAAATAGTGATTTCTTGTGTAAATATGTGTGTGTGTGTGTGTGTGTGTGTGTGTGTATTGACTGGGAAAAAGCATGGCAGAAACTTCTGGGCCTCTAGAAATGTTCTATATCTTGGTCTAAGTGTTGGTTATGTGGGTGCATGGATATACGCATGTAAGTTATATTTTAATTTTGAAAGTTAAAAAAAAAAAAGAAAGAAAAAGGAAAGAACTTCTTGCCAAGAGTCTAAAGACAGTTTGGCAGCATATGAAGGGATGTTGTGGAATATACTTTCCTGGCTTTCTCTCAGAAAAAGATGGGAATCCTAGTTGTCTGGGGGTGTTCAGTGCCTAGAATGAAAGAGATGTAATAAGAAATCACATTCGTTCTGCTTAATTCTACTGTTGGCTCTGCTGTAGGTGCATCGTGATGAATATTTAATGTGTCACTTAACATTTCATCATAGAAGAGTATTTAAGGACATTATGAATAATTAATACGCTGGGCGGAGAGATGTTTGAAAGTACCTAGCCTGGGCCATCCTTGCTGTGAAACTGAATTACTGTGGAATTCTTTGGGGTCAAAAGCAGCCTTCTGTTTGCCAGGCCTTTACTGGATATGCCCAAATGCCACTGTGTCCTTCACTTTCAGAAATAAGCCAGCCCCAACTAAATCAGACTGTGATCAAAGAATGTCTTGGAAATTTACATTTATGGAGAAACACAGCAACCCAGTCTGGGCTCCTCAAAGAAACCAAGTTGACTCACTGTCTTCCTTCCTTCTCTGCTCAAGTGTCAGCATCACCAGAAATTATTACAGAATCATTTAATGTGACAGGATAACTCAACAATGGGAGAAACTGATGAACTGTCTGGCACACACTAGATAGACAGAATCTAAGTGTCTTGTCATCTGCAGGCAGGTGCTTATGCTTGCGAGGTTGGGTGGGTAGGAGTGCAGGGCACTTCGTGTGCAGTATGGCAGCACAATAGTTAAAGCACGGACTCCAGAGCTGTGCTGCCAGGGTTCAGTTCCCACTGTGCCCTTTCCTGGCTGTATGACCTTGGGCAAGCTTCAGAATCTCTCTGTGCCTGATGTAAACATAGGTAATAGTGCCAGCCTCATGGGTTGTTATGATTTTAGGTGCTAATACATGCAATTAAAACAGCCCTTGTAACAGATAAAGAAACTACAAAGACAGATAAGTTAAACAATTTTCTGGTAGGAATTTTTCATAAACGCAGGTCCATCTGACTCTCAGCCTGTGTTCTTAACCACTGAGAGCACTGAACCCCAGTAGAAGTGTGCAAGGCACCAGCGTCTGGGGGAAGGAAAGGAGGCCTTTTAGAACTGAATCACACCTGCATAATGAGATCCAGGGTTGAGGGTATGGGAATGGCAGCCAGATACCTGAATTCATGTAGCCCTGTCACCACCCAGTTGTGTAACAAAAGGCAGGTCACTTACCTTTTGGTTTCATAAGACTCAACTGTGCAGTGGGGAGTTGGAGGAGGGGGCTCTAAGATCCCTGCGACCCTGACACTCCATGTTCTGATTCCACACTCAGCCCTGACCGTGGCTGCTGCTCTTGTTTGGGTAAGTGGCTACGATGGGGAGCAGGATTGATGGGCTATGTGCTGTGTGAATATGTCTAAAGGCACCTCAAATGACAAATGTATCTGAACTAATCTTTCTCCTGTCCTTGCCAACATTGATTTTTCCAAGTGCGGGATCGATGTACTGCTGAGATGGAGAGGGGAAGAGTACACAGCGTTCTTCCCCAAGTCCACAAAAGGCAGTTCCTTGCAGAGCTATCTGCTCCAATCGTCTGCCTTTGTGATCTTCCTGGGACTTCTGCAAGCACAGTGTGGACACTGCTGTCTGGAGTAGGTAGGAGGAGGGGGAAGAGTGGGCAAGTAATTTTCTCTCGGGCTTGAAGTCCAGGAAGAGAAGCCTCCAGACTTCCAATCAGAGCTTCCCTTCTCCTTGTCTCTGGAACACTGAGTCAGTCCTTCTTGGGGCCTCCATTTCCTAATTTATCAATGAAGATAATTTTACCTGAGGCTAGTTTGGAATATTAAACGGCACACTGTCAAGTCCTATGAGATGGCTATGGTCTTCCTCTTCTTGGGAAATGTCTGGTGCTCAACAGAAACCATTTACAAATACCTCCAACCTTTGGGAAGGAGACTAAGAGCTTTGCTTCTCAAGAGCATAGTCCTACCCTAGAGGCAGGGGTATCTGAGAGCACAGCCATCATTTTGTACTTGATATCAAGAGCAGAGTTTGGGTGAGGAGCATTGAAGTGTATACCAAAAATTACACCCATGGCTTGGTGCCCATAGCTCAGCAGCTAGGATGCTGCCCACATACACCAGAGCTGGCAGGTTTGAATCCAGCCCCGGCCTGCCAAACAATGACAACTACAACAAGAAATAGCTGGGCATTGTGGTGGGCACCTCCCAGCTACTTGGGAGGCTGAGGCAAGAGAATCGCTTAAGCCCAAGAGTTTGAGGTTGCTGTGACCTATGACACCATGGCACTCTATCAGGGGCAACAAAGTGAGATTCTGTCTCAAAAATAAAAATAAAATAAAAGTAGATGATATTGTATGTATTATGGGCAAGAAAGAGTGGCTGCATTGAAGAAGACAAGTGTTTCAGGATGTGTTCGGGGGAATGTGGAGGAGAGGAGAAAGAAGGAAGAGGGTATCAAGAGAGGAAGCAAAGGGAAGAATATAACTTTATTCTGAGTTGCAATTTAAAAATACTGCAAATGACGTAATGACCACAGAGCGTGAGCAATTTGCCCAAGGTCGTATGGGGAAAAAAATGTTGGGGGGTAAAGTTGACATGAATATAGTGAGAACATTGCCCTTGAGACTGTCTGCCAGAGATTTCTCGGTGAGACCTTTCTGAAGGTGATTATCACAACACGAGGAGCTGCACAGCAGGTTAATAATATACTAAATGTGCAGTATTCACAGAGCAGTCAACAATACTCCAGATGTACTACATTTCCTGTGCCAGAAGAAAACTAATTACCTCCAGGGATGGGAAGTGTGTATGTGTGTGTGTGTGTGCATGCATGTGTGCGTGTGTGTGTGTGTATGTCTGAAAGCAGAGGGCAGAATTAGAGTAATCTGACATTTCACACTTTTCCCATGACCTTGGCAGATGACCTCTTTTCAGCCAATCTTGATTTCTCATTCTTCATTCATTCCCAAGGCTTGGGCAGGCACTATTTAGAAATGATATAGATGGGTGGTGCCTGTGGCTCAGTGGGTAGGGCACCAGCCCCATATACCAAGGGGGGCAGGTTCAAACCCGGCCCCGGCCAAACTGCAACAAAAAAATAGCTGGTGTTGTGGGGGGCCCTGTAGTCCCAGCTACTCTGGAGGCTGAGGCAAGAGAATCACCTAAGGCCAGGAGTTGGAGGTTGCTGTGAGCTGTGTGACACCATGGCACTTTACCAAGTGTTATAGAGTGAGTCTCTGCTGTCTCTACAAAAAAAAAAAAAAAAAAAGAAAGAAACAAAAGAAAAAAAATAAATGATATAGACAAATCCCAGATTTAAAAGAGAGAGAGAGAAGAAAACTCTCTTTCCTAGCTTCCTAGCAGGGACTGCTTTTCAAGAGGAATCTTTATTTTCAAATTTGAGAAGCTAGAGTGTCCCCAGAACAGAGTTGCAAAACAAGGGCAGAACTGAGGCTGACACCCTAGTTCTCTGCAATTCTTTACTGTATCTGCATAGGGTAAAGGTGATGTGCTAAATAAAAGTGATGATGAAGCCAGAAAGTTATGTCAGGTGTATGGGGACCACTTAGGGCCTTCTCTGCATGGATATGGATTACTCGCCTATTAATTCCCTACAGAGGCACTGGAAAGACTTCTGTTACCTCCTACCCTGTCCCCCTCTGATCTTTGTTCCTATGATCAACATGACTTAAGAGATAAGAGAGGAAGATTGGGGCTATTGGGATGCAATTTTAGAAATTATGCCACTGTATGCCAGCTAATGAAGTATGCCCAAATGATTTATAACTAAACCCTCCCTGAAGAGGGCCCTCAATTTGGATCAGTGTTTTAAGGGTGTCCAAACTGTGAGGCTCTAGCAGTGACAGAGAGGAGCAAATTAGCCTCTCACCTTCATTTGTTTTTCTTTTCCTTCCTTCAAATCAAATGGAGGTGCTCAATATCAGCGCAGCAGGGAGTGAGACTCTTCTGCCTGGGAGGACACCTAGCTGAACGCTCTGTCTCTCTCCTCCCCTGTGCCTGTTCTGCTTTTTTCCTTGTCAGGCAACAGAAGTGTCTGAACATCAGGGAAAGCAATGTCTGCAACCGGGCCTGGATGCAAATGGGTGCACCTGTATGGGCACAGCCCTGGAGGAGCGGCCAGAGAAGGCAGAATGTCTTTAATTATATAAAGTGCTACCTAAGATCCTGGGTCAGAACACAGGGAAACTGAAATGACAAGCTGCAACTAGGCTTTCTGAAGGATTTTCCCAGAACACTTGGTGAGAGCTGGTTTGCTGCCTCAAGATTTCCCGTGGCGATGCTCTGTTTTCTGGTGTTGGATGGTAGAAATGACTGTGTTTTCCAAGAGGATCTGACTTGAGCCCCAAACCTTGAGCTGTGTTACCTTGAAACCCTTCAGAAAAGGGTACCATTCCCACTAATTTACTGAGAACAGGGAGAAGAGGCGTTTACAGGGAGATGGTGAGAAAAGAACCCTGGAGCTGGACATGGTGGCTCTCTTAAGAGATGAAGTAGGAGCATCAATTGAGGCCAGGAGTTTGAGATCAACCTGGGCAATATAGCAAGACCCCATCTCCAAAAATAAAATAATAAGAAGAAAAATTATCAGTGGGTGTGTGCCTGTTGTACCAGGTACTGGGGAGGCCGAGGTAGGAGGATTTCCTGAGCCAGGAGTTTGAGCATGCAGCGAGCCCCAGGCCATTGCACTCCAGCTTGGGCAACAGAGTGAGATCCTGCTGGACTAGGCACCTGGATGCACAGCTTTGCAATTGTATAAACAACTTCCATCTTTTGCGAAAGAAATGGTCTCATCTAACTTGCAGTGCTATGAAGGGCTGGGTAATGGTGTTTTTTTTTTTTTTTTTTTTTTTGTTAAATCATAGCTGTGCACATTGGTATGATCGTGGGGCATCATACACTAGTTTCATAAACCGTTTGACACATTTTCATCACACCGGTCTACATAGCCTTCCTGGCGTTTTTTTAGTTGTTGTGCCAAGACATTTACATTCTACATTTACTAAGTTTCACATATATCCTTGCAA
>CAUYPK010140000.1:0-29068 GCA_963574355.1 Loris lydekkerianus | reverse complement strand
CTTGATTCTGGCTAAGTCTTAGAAGGTGATGTGCTTCCAAGTATTGGTCACTTTCCTTCAAATTTTCATATTTCTGAAAATAAAGTTTCTTGTAATAGTCGTTAAGGATTTTTTGAATTTCTTAGGAGTCTGTTGTTATTTTGTCTTTGTCGTTTCTGATTGATGGGATTAGAGATTTGACTCTTTTTTTCCTGGTTAGGTTAGCCAAAGGTTTATCTATTTTATTGATCTTTTCAAAAAACCAACTTTTTGATTTATTGATCTGTTCTATAATTCTTTTGTTTTCAATTTCATTTAATTCTGCTCTAATTTTCATTATTTTTTTTTTCTACTGGGTTTCGGGTTGGAATGTTCTTCCTTTTCCAGTTGCTTGAGATGTCCCATTTAGTTGTTAAATTCTTCTCTTTTCGTTCTCTTGAGGAAGGCTTGCAGTGCTATGAATTTCCCTCTGAGGACTGCCTTTACGGTATCCCAGAGGTTCTGATAATTCATGTCTTCATTATCATTTTGTTCCAAATATTTGGCAATTTCCTTCTTAATCTCATCTCTGACCCAGCTATCATTCAGCATAATGTTATTTAACTTCCATGTTTTTGTATGAGTGTGCAGATTCCTGTTGTTACTGAGTTCAACTTTTATTCCATGGTGGTCCGAGAAGATGCAAGGAATAATTTCTATTCCTTTAAATTTACTGAGGTTAGGCTTGTGACCTAAGATGTGATTGATTTTGGAGTATGTTCTGTGGGCTGAGGAGAAGTATGTATATTCACTTTTGTTGGAATGAAATGTTCTGTTGATGTCTGCTAAATCTAAATGTTGGATGGTTAGGTTTAAATCTAAAATTTCTTTGCTCAGCTTCTTATTGGAGGATCTATCCAATACTACCAAAGGAGTGTTGAAATCTTCCACTATTATGGACCTGGCAGAAATCAAGTTGCTCATGTCTGTTAGAGTTTCTCTTATAAATTGAGGCACAGTCTGTATCCAGAATGAGGGTGCATAAGTATTTATAATTGAAATCTCATCATATTGGGTATTACCCTTAACAAATATGAAATGACCTTTTTATCTTTCTTTACTTTTGTTGTTTTAAATCCTATTGTGTCAGCAAATAGAATTGCAACACCTACTTTTTTCTGATTACAATTTGCCTGAAATATGGACAACCATCCTTTCACCCTGAGTCTATATTTATCTTTTAAGGTAAGATGTGACTCTTGTATGTATGCAGCAAATATCTGGCCTGAGTTTTTGTATCCAGTCAGCTTACCTGTGCCTCTTTATAGGACATTTTAAGCTGTTCACATTAATGGAGAATATTGATAGGTCTGGTGAAATTTTGGGTATGGAGTTTTTTGAATTTCCAGTGAACAATTTTAATCATTTTGCCATTGTGGAAGTTGGAGTTTGAGCAAAAGTTTCTGAGTGAGTTTATTTTTGTGGTAGAGGATTGAGATGGTCATTATGGAGAAGAGGTCTGAGAATATCCTGGAGAACTTGTTTGGTTATGGCAAATTTATTCACCATATCAATGTCATTAAAGTATTTAATTTCTCCATCGTAAATGAAACTCAGTTTACCTGGATACAGGATTCCCTGTTGAAAGTTGTTTTGCTTTAGGAGATTAAAAGTCGATGACCACCCTCTTCTGGCTTGAAAGGTTTTCAGCAGAGATATCTGCAGTCATTCTAATATTCTTCCCTTTGTAGGTTATAGATTTCTTGTGTCTAGCTGCTTTCAGAATTTTCTCCTTCATATTTACACTAATGAAGTTAATTATGATATGCTTATGGGATGTCTCATTTGGATTGAGTCGTGCTGGTGTTCTGAAACTGTCTGCTATCTGGATTTCAGAATCCCTTGACATATCTGGAAAATTTTCTTTCATAATTTCATGGAGAAGGGCCTCTGTGCCTTGTGATGCCACTTCATCACTCTCAGGGATTCCAATGAGGCAGATATTAGCCTTCTTTGAATTATCCCAGAGCTCTCTGAGAGAATGACCCATTTTTGCTCTCTATTTCTCTTCTTCTTTGAGAGTTTGGGAACATTCAATGCCTTGTCTTCAATGTCAGAAATCCTTTCTTCTGCCTGCTCCACTCTGTTACTGAGGGATTCTACTGTGTTTTTCAGGTCTTTAAGGGCTGCAAATTCTTGCTTCAGTGCTTCAAAATCTTTGGGGAGTTTTCTTTAAATTCATTAAATTCTTGAGACACTTTTTCAATTTCTCCTCGAATTTCTAATTCTGACTTTTGAATTGCTCTTTTGATTTCTAATTCCAAATTTCCCTCCATTCTGTTACTCTTGTTGGCAATCCAAATTCTGAATTCGATTTCTGACATTTCGGCCAGCTGTTTATGAATGGGATCTTCAGTTACATCTGCCATATCTTTCCTTGGGGGTGGTTTCTCTATTCTGGTTATTCATGTTACCAGAGTTTTTCTGCTGATTGCTCACCATGATTACTTTACACCATTTTATTTTTCCCCTGGAGCCTTGTCGATCACCCATGCAGTGCTACAGCCTGAGATATTTGGTACCTATTTGATGTGGTGGGGCTATGTGGTTCTGTCTTTTTTTCAGCTGGTCTCTGTTCACCACTAGTGAAACAGTTACTCTGGGTTGAAGTCTCCGCTGTGGAGAAATGCCAGCAATATGTCACCCTGCCCCCCACTGGCAACAATTGGAAAAGGAAAATCAAACCTTCCTACAACCACACACTCAGGGCACCATTTGAATAGTCCTCAGGTGATTGGCTCAGTTCAAAAGGTTCAAATCAATTGTCTCAGTCAGCACCTGTCTCATGTGGGAGAGTTTAAAAGGGCTCTGGCAACTGGAACACAGGGGTCTGGTGACAATTTAAATATGACTTGCTCCAGTGCTCCATGATATCTGGAGGACCCACCCAGCAAATAGATTAATCTGGGAAGGTTGATGCCTCCTTCTCCACCTTACAGCTTTGTCACACCCAGTCACTGCTAACGCCGCAGGGCTGTGACCCAGTTAGTTGTCTCCAGTGAGCAGATACTCCAGAAGTTTGCACCTCCCTAAATCACAAGGAAGTCTATCTCCTCAGCCAGGCCATTCCTCTCTTCCTCTATCCAGCAGGGGGTGGTAAGGCCTGTCAACCTTGGGTGCTTGATGGAGGCTGGGGGTGTTTACTCAGATCCAACCCCGCTCTTGATTATTGTTACTGGCAGAACAGAACATCCCTGTGGGAGTTTGTTTCTGTCCCTGCTAAATTCCTCTGCAGAATGGGGGCTGATTTGAGTTCCCAGATCCTGTGCCTCAGGCCATATCTTTACTCCTTCAGGTTTGTATTCACAGCATGGTTAGCTGTCAGCTCTAGCCTCCTGTCTTCCTTTGTCTATAGGCTGATGATCCCCTGAGGGCCGGGTAAGTCTTAGGCTCAGTAAAGTGGTTCTCTGGGTCAGCCCCATCCTGTGAGTTTCCCAGCTCTGCACATGCACTTTCTAGTTCCTGCATTCCACCCAGGCCAGTACTGCCTTAGGCAAACCCTTTACTCACAGGGCCTGTGTTTCAGTCCCAGATCTGTTCCGTGGTGGTTGCCACCTGAGAAGATGCCCGGCCTCCTCTGGTTGACCAGGGAGACAGGGGGAGTGGCTCCGCATATCCAGGTTGGGCCTTGTTATTGCTAAAGATGGCTACTGCTCTGCACCTTGGGGCACTGCCACTCTGGTGTGATTCTCTCTCAGTCACCTGTCGTCTCCTCACTCCCATTCTGCAGAATCAGTACTGTCCAGCTGCAGTACAGGTCCTATCTACACCTCTTGAGAAATCACCCAAGAATCTGGACTCCTGGGGAACAGGCCTCCAGATCTCAGATTGAGAATGGAGGGAAGTGCTGGGAGCTCAGAATTGTAGTTCATAACACCAAGCTCATTGGGAGCAAATGAGAAAATAAACAGATACAAAGGCTACCAGACACACGAGCCCATAGATGCACAAGCAGATGGAGACACATAGACATACAGACAACAACAAAAGACAACTACAAGAAAAATAGTGATAATCATAAAATAATTGAAAAAAAAATAAAAAGTGGTGTTCATAAAAAAGTTAAAAAAGAAAAGGAGAAATTAAAAATAGAAAAAATGGAAATAAAAATATATATCTATAAAAAAATAATAAAAAATTAAAATAGCTCCTCCAAGAAAATAGTGAAGGAAAAATAGAACAAAAAAAGAGAAAAGAGAGAAAAAGGCACCAACCACAAAAATATTATTCTTATATATATGTGGAAATATACATCTATATGTAGGATGTAGGGATCAACTTTCATAGGAATATATTTATAATGCAATATACTTTCTGGACACCAGGTGGCGCTGTGAGTGGTTCCCAGGCTTATACCCAATTCACAGTTTATACTGTTACCACAGTAACCACCCTACCTGGCCGATGGCCATTTTGGAGTTTCTGTAAAAGTTTGTCACCTAACTATTGTGCAACCTCAGCTGCTTTGTTCCAGACAGCATTCCTATCTGACCTCCCAACTCAGTGCAGGAGTTCACGCTTCCCAAATCTTTCCACTCTGCTCCTATGTTCTCCTGAAAACTGGCCACTGCAATCGGCTGTGGGGGAGGGTGTTGGCTGCTGCCGGCTAGCGTGGCTGCTGAAGGGTCCCGTGGCTGCAGCCAGTTTCATGGCTGGAGTGCTTAGGGACCTTATTCTCAGTTTTGTAGTTCAGAGTCTCCCTTTTGAATTGGCGATTTTGAGTCTGGCCATCAGTCAGTTTGCACACAGCCTGAACTGCCAGCTCCCTCCAACATTCCCCACCAGGAATGCTCCGGTCTATTTAATTACTCCTGTTGTTCTGGGGGAAGACAACCACCAGATAATTCAAAATGTCTGTTTCCTGGACAGAATCCCTTCCCTTCAATTTTCCATTGGGTTGCCCAGTTCCCCTTGGTTTTGAGTGGCTCTCCTTTCGGGTGCCACCCTCAGCTCAGGAATAAATTTTCATCAATGGGGTTTTGCCAGTAATTGCAAGCTGTTGCCCTCCATAAGGGAGGGGCCTGCTGGCCAGCACAGCCAAATAGGGAAAAGTTTCTACAGCAGAGTCTGTTGTTTTAAATTACCCCTCATATACAGCAATCCACCAATTTTCTGAGTGTCTCCAGCTGTCCGTCCATACCAATAATTCACACGCGGGAAAAGTCCAGACCCCTCTTCTTTTCACCTGATGACTTGGGAGAGGTGGGCTACACATCCGTCCCGTCTGCCATCATGCTCTGCCTTCTTTGCAGCTATCTTTAATGCCACATAACCTTGTGAAACACCTGCATAGTCTCACTTCTTTCCTCTCATGGGGGTTCTGTGGCCTGCATGCAGTTACTATTCCAAACTCAGGTCCCTGTTGGGGTGCCACCTGTCATGAACCAGCGTGGCAAAGGGGAGTGAACCGGAGTGGAATGGGTGGGGAATGGTAAAATTCAGCACAAGAGAAGACACGGAAACAAAGGATGGGATCAGGAGGACTGACTGAGCTGGTGGCTACAGCCAGCCTTGATGTTGTAGTTTTAGCATGCTCTTGGAAACTACCACTAAGCTTGTGTTCCACTAAGCCCACCAAAGACACTTGGTTTCAGTTCCTCGGAGGCAGTGTTCATTCTGCATCTTAGATTTGAAATGTTTTTGTTGTTGTGATGGTGGTGGTCATAGTTGATTTCCTTGTTTTGTTTCGTTTTAACTCCTGAGCTTGAAGCCAGCTTCTAAGTTTTTTCCTGCTTTAATTCTTGGCAGTTTGATCATTATCATGTAGGATTCACACTTGCTGTGCTCACCCTCTAATTTCAAATGGCCATTGTACTATATAGACCATAAGATCAGTTTACATGGGGATGAAGACTCACTTTTACTTATGTTTTTCAAAAATCACAAAACTATAAAGTTAAAATGTTTTTTAGATTGATTACATTATTGTCAGATGGCACAGCCAAAAAAAAAAAAAAAAAAACATGAGTGATCAATATCCAAGGTGAAGATGTTTCTTTAATTGTATGAAATGTCAGTCTGCAAGTTACATTGGGGGGGGCTTAAGGGGTTAGGTTATTCTAAATTTAAATCATAGAACAATAAATATATGTCCAATTTTTCTTTTTTTTAATCAACATGATTTGGGTGATTCCACAGTGAATGAAAGATATGAAAAGACATGATTTGAGAAACATTAAGATTGTAAATATTGAAAAGAAAAAAAAAAAAAAGCTTGGCTTCTAGTTTGGCATCCAGGAATGAATTTTACGAAAGAGTTTTCTTGTAGCTTACAAACAATGCATGAAAATGCACAATGGTCTTTGACAGGACATCAAAGAGCCTGTAGAGCTGAAATGATTTCCATCACAGAAAATCAATTTCCTGTAAATGATGAAGAAGCAAAGAATTTAGGCGAATACCAGATATGATTCTCAAGAGTCTATTTTCTGCATGTTTTCTGGAAGCACTTGATGGAAATTTGAAATAGATATTTTGCCTCATCATTTAATTTCTCTTCTATTTTTGTCTCATCAGAAATATGAAAGTTAATATTTTATGTATAATTTTAGACCAAGATTTTTTTTTGCAATAATGCATTCAATACAGTTAAAAAAATAAATATCTGAATATAAATACAGATGCTAGTGAGAGATGAAGAAAAAAACTAAAGATTCAGTAATGAGTCTCAATTATTCTCTTCCAACTCTCTGTTTGGCAGGAACCAAAGCCTAAATGTACTCAAATTGAAAATGAAATGAGAAGTTTAGAAATATTTAGATAAGGTTAAAACTGCCTATAAATTCAAGGTGAGTTTTATTATAACTCATTACAAGTAATTCTACCAGTTGATAGAAATCCTTTACAGAATTATGTCACTATTTGGTAATATGTTACATGAAAACTTATATTAGGAAATGCTTCCATTTCCTCAGTCTGGATTTCAGGAAATGAAAATCATGCCCCTGATAATTCAAGCTCTGCTATGTAAGTTACAGGAAATGCCCTCCCCTGCCAAGTAATTTCTTCTTATTGTTCATTTTGAATGGGCCCCTCAGTGTATTTTTTGCGCTTCCTTCTCCCTACAGATGCACTGAGCCTGGTAAAAGCCAGTAGCTTCCCAGGGAAGGAGCCAGGTCAGAGACACCCAAGAGCACTATGAATTCCTCTTCTGTAGTGAATATGAAGAGGACTGTGAGGGTAGCTGGAAATAGTTTTTCTAGCCAAGTCTGCTCATAAGCAGATAATAGAATTTCTTTCCCCCCCTTTAACATAATTTTGTATTTAACTTTATTTAAATATTAATTTTATATTTATATTTTATATTCAAATACATAGTATTGTAGCTTTTATCAACCTCTTGATTTGTCTTTGAAAAATCATTAAGAGTAATTAGCATATTACCCTTGTGGGAAGAGTTAAGGTAAAGTGTGTAAGGATTCCCATGTTTTTAACAGTGACTTTTTTGTTTTCGAATCAAAATTACATTGCGTAGGGATTTTTCACCTTGCACATAATCAAGCTGTCACAATATAAGATTCAGTTCAGTGTATTAGGCTTCATCAGGATATTCTAGGAATCTATCTTAACCTATGGTCTTATTTTTCCTTTTTTAAAATTTTCTTTTATGATTTCTGTCTAGCTTGCTAGCTCCTTATCTGCCAATACATTTTTAATATTTACTAATGAAACTATTTGATCTAGCAAACAGGTCAGACATGCGAAGTTCCCCCAGTAAATTACATGAAAATCATTGTGGATTGAGTGAGATGGGCTTTCCTTTCAGCCTTGCTGTGGCCATCGCTGTATGCATGTACTAGGGCAAGTCACTGCGTTTCATGTCTGCTATTTCTGCTTCAGACAAATGAAGCTAATAGATCTATTGCCTGAATATGGCTATGGTTAAGATCAAACAAGATTATCAGTGCACTACTCTAAGATATAGAAAACGATCTATATTTATACATGGTATTATTTCTACAATGATAGCAACAGTATTAGTTGTGTGGCAGATAAATTCTTAACAGAGCAAGACTCTCTTCTGCCCCTTCAATCTTCATTTAATCAGTGGCTATTCCTTGATCTAAGATATTTTGAGATGCAAAGTTGGCAGTGGGACAGAAGGCACATCATGATTCTAAAATGTGTTACAAGGCTCATGCCTGTAACCTCAGCATTCTGGGAGGCTTTAGTGGGAGGATCACCTCAGCTCACAAGCTCAAGACCAGCCTTAGCTAGAGTGAGATGACGTCTCTAAAAATGGCTGGGAATTGGGGTAGGGGTGGGGGGCTCCCGTTGTCCCAGCTACTTGGGAGGCTGAGGCAAGAGAATCACTTAAGCCCAAAAGTCTGAGGTTGCTGTGAGCTGTGACATCACAGCACTCTGCTGAGGGTGACAAAGTGAGACTTTGCCTCACAAAAAAAAAAAAAAAAAAAAGAAAAAAAAATAAGTTAGAATAAAATCATTCAAACAGCTAAGTATAGTTTAGAGTTGACCCATATGTTTAATTAGCTATAATTTAGCAAACGTAGATTTAATATCAAACCTTTATGAATATAATTCCTCCCCATGAGAATCATACTTGGGAGCATATTTCTAGCAATTGCATTAATCTGATTCTTTCATTGTGACAGGAGATAAATGTTTGTTTGTTATTTATCCTTTATGGGAGTAATGTTTATTAGCCCGGGACATCTCTCACATACTTTTCAAAAGATACATGGAAAGGTAATTAGCCTACACACAGTCATGTATTCTTCCTTAAATGCATTGGTGGGTGAAATGAGAAACAATGCTCTAAATACTTCTCATACAGTATATTGATTCCTCTAATGTTACAGATGTGGAAACTGAGATTCAGGAAGGTGAGGTCACTTGCCAAAGCTCACAAAGCTATCTAGAAACTCAGATTTGACTCCAGGCTCCTTTGGGTGCACATACTTTGGCTTCCATTATACCTAGAGTAGTACTTAAAGCTTTTGTCAATCAAGCATGTTGACCCTAAGCACAAGGGAACTTTGAAAGCTAATTCATCACTAACAAATCCAGGAATTAATCTTTTTGTTTCATTCCTCCTGCTCTTTAACCTTTTTACAAGACCATGAATTTCTACTTAAATATTTTCAGTTACTTGAAAGTGTGCCCACCAAAATTCTCCAACATTTTTAGAAGTAGTAGGCATTTGCCAGGTAGCATTACATTCACATTCCTGTGTTTGTTATTCTTTGTCTCCATAGTATTGGGCTTTATCACCACTCATTTTGCGTCTGTGTTTTTAGTGCCAACAAAGGAATGATGGTTCATCTGTCTCTCTCCTTTCAATCAGAAGATTTCCTCCATTTTGTTTCATACCAGTCAAGTTATTTCTCTTTCAAACTCCCACATCTTTTGCACTTATACTTTTCCTTCCTTAACATGGAAGCTCTGCTTATATGAAGGACTTTTGCGTTTCATTCTCATAAGTTACAAATAAATCCCTCAACATGGAAGATCTTCCACATTTTGCTGATTTATTTTTTGTAATTTTTAATGATCTTTCCACATTTGGTGAAGATATCACCTTTGCCAGGAAGTCTACTGAATTAATAAGCATGATTGAGAGTCCTCTCTATGGCCATGAATTCTTATATCCCTACCGCTGGACAGAGTGATCGGCATGTACTAAACATTCCATTTGTTATAGAATAAGTGAGCATTTTCATGAATGAAAAAAATGTGTGTCTAAAATTGAGGGGTTGCTTACAAATTCTCATTCTTCAATTCATGTTATAATGGCAGCTCCAAAAGGATACATTCTCCGCTAATTATTTTATGATAACCGTGAAAACCTTGAATAGTTTTTCTCATTAACTATTTTCAATAAATAGTAAAAATATCCACTTTCCATTAAAATATTGTATTCAAGCCTTATGAAAACTCAAGAATAAAATGTACATTCAATGTGTTGCAATCCAGTAGAATTAATCGATATTGAATTTATGTCATTATGCCTGTGCTAGGTTGAATAGCTTCCTTTCAAAAACCATCACCCATGACATGAATCAATCCAATCAAACAGTAAACCACAACCCATCCTTTCTCATTTGGCAAATGGATAAAACACTGTTAATGTATTTCATTGCAACCTCATGCAATCTCTTTCCAGTTTCCTTTAGGAAAGGTTATAATGAAGTTGACTTAATTTATTCCTACATGCACTCAAAACTCATTTTTTAGTTTAATGTGCAAGAAACTCTTCAAAAGCTGGAGGTGAAGACACGAAAGATATTATCCACCCCCTCAAGGTTTTCACAGTCAATGGGGAGAGGTAAATAAGTAGATAATTTTAGCAGATTATGTTATTATGTTTCAGACAGATGCCCAAGATTTATTATTAAAAAGTAGAAGGGAAAACTGTTCAGGCATTTGGAAATTTGTAGAGGGAGGCTGAGGAAGCCTTTGAGGGAAGGAGAGCAGCATTTGCAAAACATAGACACAAGACAGGAAGAGACACGTCTAGAGCAGATAACGCCGGGGATACATTTGTGCACTAGGTCAAGAGGACAGTCCAGGCCCTCCTGAGCTTTGGGGCTGGGTGGGGAGGGAGCTTCACCATATGATGAGGATGGTGAGCCCGAGGATGTAGCACTCTCATATGCTGTTGTCAGATAAAATACAGTTACATTCCAGATAAATAATGAACTTGATTATTTGGTGTAATCCTGTTCCAAATCTTGCAATTTACACTAAAAAATTATTCAGATTTTTCTTGGCATCCTGCACTTTTATGTCTTATATCTGGCAACCTTACTCTGGTGGCAGTGTGGGGAATGAAGTGGAGATGAAAAGATGAGGCAGAAAGAGCAATTTGGGGGACAAGTTATTAAAATCTAGATCCCCCCTCAGTCACAGTGGCTCTGAGATTACATTATGCTAGTGTTCAGGATGCAGACCGCCCTGCTACCAGGGCTGAGACACAGAGAGACACAGCCTGAAGAGAGAGGGTATCTTGACATCTTAAGGAGAAGTTAGTAGATATTAAGAATGAACAGAAGACTTTAGTGTGCCAGGATATACTGGGGCACTGGGCATATGTAGGGGTTCTGCTTTAAACTGGGGAGGAGATGGGCTGTGTGCATGTCATGTTATAATCAAACCCAGAATACAAAGACCTAGTGTGCTTATTCTCAAACCTGCACTTTATGGATGTTGTATGATGATTTGAACTTTTCAGATTCCTTTGGGAACTCTTTATGTCCTAACTGCATCATAAAGCTTTTGCAGTCAGGGAGCGGTTATTATTAATCCAGTTGAGAGGAGAGGGTGTCTTGCACATATGGACATGCTCTGCCTTATCTCTCTTGTTAAAACACACTTTGCAGAAAGGAGGGGTGGGGAAAGAAAGGCAGGGAGAGGCAAGGAGTGAGCAGCGTGGGGTCTTGGTGTGTGACACACCTTTTGGGGGCAAGACAAGATTGTAAGAGGGACTTTACTAACAAATGCAAGCAGCATAACCTGGTTTCTTGTACCCTCAATGAATTCCCAACAATAAATTAAAACAAAAAAAAACATGCTTTGCACTTCAAATCCCAGCTGAACCCTCTCTCCCCCACCACAGGCTCACTGTCCCTGCCCCTCCCCATGTCATCACTATTCAGTCCAGCTCAAGGCTGCTCTGGGACACCCCGTTTGGCTTTGTCTTGTGCATTCATAATGCTACCCAATGGGCTGCGAGTTGCCAAAGGACAAGGACAAATTCTTGGCTTTTACTGGCAACTACCATACTGTCTTAATAAATGTTGGGCATGTATAGGACTCCTAATAAATGTTTGATTCTCAGACTAGCAGAGGCAGAGCCAGAAGTAAATAGAAGTACCTAACATCTTGGTAAGCAGCCTGCTGCTCCACTGGGTTATCCTCACACCCTTTCTGTGTTTCATCCATTGTCAAAGGTGTGATTACTGCAAGCAACCCAAAATCCGCAGGCCCAATATCATTCAGAGGATGCTTCATTTATCCCCTGAAGTCAATGCAGGATTAAAAAAAGAGAAACAAAAACCTACACTCTAACGACAGCATCTGCACAAACTGCACCAGGGCCATGTTCACCAGTGTGATGGGGAGCAGCTCTGACCCCTGACACCTGCTCATCCCACGAGCTGCCTGCTCCAGGCTGGGGTGGGGTGTGATTTCTGTCCTCTGCTTCCACTGCTTGGGTCTGTGCTGTGCTAGGAAAGGGAGTGTGAACAGCGCCCCTTACACGTTACAGAGCTGAATCCACCAATTGGTTATTATATCCCTAATTAATAACCAGTTGCTTTACATTAGTGAATATATTCGAATATCCATTTTAGTGGGTTTTTTTTTTTTTTTTTTGCATAGTACCATAGCATACTAAACTTTATTAGTAGGATGAAATTTTCAATTTATAGGACGTAGATACGCCCTTGTAAATTAAGTGGCAAGTACATTTGTATGGATTGTATGGAATAATCATTTTCATACTAATCACGCCAACAAGTAGAGCAGAACTCCTATAGGACTTGTTAAAACACAGCTTGCCGGCCCGTAGGCATTTCTCATTCTGCTGGTCCTGGCTAGGCCTGAGAATTTGCAGTTTTAACAAGTTCCCAGGTGATGTGGACTGTGCTAGTCCAGAACCACACCTTGAGAGCTAGCAATTTAGAAAACAGTCTCCTGGTTGTCTGCGTATGTGCCCTGCACATACTGGTTTACATATGTAGGCATCTACTATATTATTGTGCAGAACATTTAGAGGCCCACGTCTAAATATGCTTATCTATATATGAGTATCTACACACACCTATAGAAAATTTACAATTAAAATGCTTATTTCTGAACTCTGTTCATATACAACTATACATGTAAATAAATGCTTACAAAAGGTTATAAACCCAGTAGATACATGTCTGTATGTACACATGCATATTTGTATATAGAAATATAGGTATATTTTTAGGTGCTGCTTATATTGTGTATATATATATATATATATGTGTGTGTGTAAAGAATAGACATAAGGTTTGTGTGCAATTTACTATGTTAAATTATTTTAAATTGCACATGAACTTTATGTCTACCCTGTCCATTATTATTATTATTATTATATTTTTTTTGAGACAGAGTCTCAAGCTGTCACCCTGGGTCGAGTGCCATGGCATCACACCTCTCAGCAACCTCAAACTCTTGGGTTTAAGCGATTCTGTTGCCTCAGCCTCCCAAGTAGCTGGGACTGCAGGTGCCCACCACAATGCCTGGATATTTTTTGATTGCAGTTATCATTGTTGTTTAGCTGGCCCAGGCCTGGCTCCAGCCTGCCAGCCTCGGTGTATGTGGCTGATGCCCTGTATGAGCTATAGGCGCTGAGCCTACTCTATATATTATTGATGTTTTTTTCCATTTTATAACAAAGCCCTTACTGAGTCTAACACTGAATTTTGTATTTTATGTTAACCTCATCATCAAAAGCAGTGCTTAAGTGTTCCACCCTGAGGGCAGAGATGTCTTCATGCTGACCCTGTTAAACTTTATTGTAGGATGATCTTTTTAATTTCCCTAGAGCCTCTTATATATGTGTTATATTTTGCATATGGAAGTGTCAAATTAAACAAGCTTCATGTCTTTCAGAACCACCAATGTCCTCTTATAAAGTCAAATTTCAATCACTTCACTTCTTTGCCTTCCTTTTTAAGAGATTACACAATACTTCTGGCATTTAACTGGCTGAATTAAAGGAAATGGAGCACAAACTTCATGTGTCACGTGCTCCTGGGTGGCGTGTCCATGTTCTCCCTCTGCTGGAAGTGTCTGCTTTTTTCAAAGGCAACCTTTATCTTTGGAACAGGAGGAATTGTGAGCATGAGTTTGGGGGCTGATGCTTAGAAAGGCAGAGGCAAAAGCAAAAGAAATGAAAGCACTGGGATGGCCAGATCTTGCGGGACACTCAGAGACATAACCACTTCTTTCTTCCCACACCCGGGATCCTCCCTTACTCCAAAATTCTTCAAACACAATGCAAGAGAGAGAAGAGTAACCTGGCAGGAAAGAAAAGAATAGGACATGCATTGCTAACCACTGTGTTTCAAAGTCGTGATCGTGCTCTTTATGCCTCATGACATCACATTGCAATAAATATTACCCTTTGTGTATAAACTCTGTTCACTGAGATCCAGAGTCTTTGAATAACAAGCTCCAGGACTCTCAACTAAAACGAAAGAGCCAACATTTAAGCTAAGAGCTGTCTGATTCCAAACATTAGATACAGAACCTTAGACAGCTTCTTTCTTAGGATGATCTACTATGAAGAGTTAGACAATTAATCAAAATCCTTGAGAATTCTTCAAAATGCACAAGCTCCAATGGCCAGGAGAGGAGCAGTAAGAGAGAACCTAGTGGGTTTGTGAGTTTTTAAGCAGTAAAATAAAATTAAGACATGAAGGAAGAGGAGGGAGGCATATATGGTGAGCTGTCAACATCAGCATTTTTCAACCACGGAGTGGGGAGTTACATCACTAGATAGCTCTTACCCCCGGTATAAAGTCTGAGGTTCATGTACTGTTATGTCCATAGCTTTCATCAGGGTGTTTGACTGTAGAAGGTTCACAGCAAAACTTCATTTGTTTCATTGCCCAATCGGAGTTGGTCTTCCTTCAAGTTTGCCTTCATCCCCGGTCCTCTAATGACTAAAGTTCTTTTAATAGAGTATACAATTTTATTTCCTAATCAGATATAAGGTTAAATGCAAATAATGCAGAAAAAGAGGAAACATACTGACTTCCCGCATAAATGATCAGTGATGGATCATTTACTGGAGATGTGGGAGAGGTCACTGAAGGTCTGATCAGGGAGGGCGTGGGAACAAGCAAAGAAATGAGAGTTGGGTAGCGTCAGGCAAAATGTGCTGATAGCACTATTTTCTTTGCATCTGGTCTTTTGAGCTGACCTTTGACAGAGAGAAGGCAAAGGATGACTCTCGGAGGTGGGAAACCCTGTGCATAGACATCTTCCTGGCAGCCTGTCTTTTCAGGGGTGTCATGCTTAGACTTTTTCTTTAATGAATAGACAATGTGTGTATCGATAACTTGATGTAGAAAATGGGAGATGCTGATGGTAGGAAAAACCAGGGTGAAAAGTTTTATGAATCAGCAAAGCAGCGTTTCCCAAATTTGCCTGTTTGTAATGATCCTTGGGGAGATTTAAAAATCAAGTCCTCTAACAAAACCCTAAGTGATTTTTAAAATGAGATAAATTAATTGAAAATTCTATTTATAAAAGAAAGGAAAATGAGAACACAATGAGAACCAACACAAAAGACCCTGGGGGAAATAGAGAAGCAGAGAGAGAACTGAACAGTGGCATCTGCCACCATTCTGTCACACCTTGGACTTTTTGCCATCATGAAGAATGAGATTAATGACGTCCTAAACAATTGTATGTCTGGATACCTTAGGTCTGGCCTGGATGAGTGAATTTGAGACCACATATTCATATTAAGCCATTGATGAGTCCTTCAGTGTTTCCTTCTAACTAGCAATAAACTAAAATTAAACAAAATATTTAGGAAACACTATCATCATGGGTATCCTCTAAATCAGTGATTTTCAACTGGTGTGCTGTGGCATGAGAGTATCTTAGATGTGCTATGAAAAATTTTAAAGATCATTAATTAAATTATTTTCAAAAGTAGTTCAAAGCACAATAAGTACATTCTTTTTTTACTCAACGTAATTTAAGTGTGCCGGGGGAGTTTACAGGTTCAAGTGTGCCGTGAGATAAAGACTGAAAAACACTGCTCTTGATAAAAAAGAATTGTAATTTTTTTTTTTTGTTTGTTTGTTTGTTTGTTTAGAGACAGAGTCTCACTTTGTCGCTCTTGGTAGAGTGCAGTGGCGTCACAGCTCACAGAAACCTCCAGCTGTTGGGCTTAGGAGATTCTCTTGCCTCAGCCTCCCGAGTACCTGGGACTACAGGTACCCGCCACAACGCCCGGCAATTCCTTTGTTGCCGTTTGGCCAGGGCCGGGTTTGAACCCACCACCTTTGGTATATGGGGCCAGTGCCATACTCAATGAGCCACAGGTGCCACCCAAGAATTCTAATTTTTAATTTTAATCTTTATTGTTCAGGTGATAAGTATTGGTTGATCACCTATGTCAGGCACATTTTTAGGTGTTGAAGATATAGCAATAAGCAAAACAAAAATATCTAAACTTGTTGAGCTAATATTCTTATGAAGAGAGAGAAACAAAATATACCAGTAAAATATGTAATATTCTCCATACCCAATATTGTTGAAAACCATCATAAAATCTCTTCTGAAGCCTTGGTAGCCACAATGATTCCAGAAGCCAGTGCTGAACCAACGCTGTGCAGCTTCATGTGGTCCCCACACACCTGCTCTGCAGTTCACTAGTCTTTTGACCCTGGGAAGGTCACTAAACTACTCTGCACCTCACTTTCTGCAACTCCAGATTGGAGTTATCATAGTGAACTTGAAATTTGTTGAGAGTATTTTAGGAGATAATCTACATGAAAGAGTGTGAATGTAATTATTAATGAGGAAAGCCACGGGTAATCTTCCTTAACATAATTTTATTGGTACAATTAATTCAGATTAACCAAAGAGAAAACAAAAATCCCCTTTATTTAAGGGAGATTGTAGTTTGGTTTTGTCTTGCTTTATACAGACTGAACAGAGGCTGTGGACATTGTAAACATTGGTAGGATTTGTGTCATTAGATGGCTAACACATTCCAAAACACCTACAGGGTCTCAGCATTGCTATTCAAAATGTATGGGTGATAGCAGGTTCATCTAAAAGGCACAGGGTGTTCGGTGTAAGACACAGCACTGCTCAGGCTTCCGGCACATCGTGCCCTCAGAAGGACAGGACCACAGAACAGAACAGGCTTCCTACAGACCTCCTTTTATTCTGCTTCTCACATCAGCTTTGAACAAATCTTTTAACTTCACTGAGTCATTTTGTAGCTGAAAAATTAGAAAAATTGCCAACTTTGCTGACTACTTGCGAAGGCTGAAAATTGAAGCTTCTTTCCAAAGAGAAAAGATAAAAAAAGTTTGAGCTTAAACTAAAAATTACAACCTTCATAGATGTTTTGGCAGACAACTCTTCCTGAGTACTCTTAAGCGTGATCTTTACCTCCCTTTGTTCTATAATGTGCATGTTATTTAAATAATGTATTGCTTTGGTGGTCTGAGTAGAGATAAGAACCACTATTAAGTTAACAAATGGTAGCAACGATCTTTATAAGCAGACTTCAAGGGTAGTTAGAGAAGTTTACAGTATTCCTTTTATGAATTAAATACAATAATGGGTGCTAACCAGCACCTAAGGCTCTATTAGGGACAAGGGAAGAGAATAGTGCATGAATTTCCATCTATGCATTTTCTCCATGTGAGCCCATAACTGACCACACTGGCCTATCACACACTCAGTGGATCAAGCACCTTTACTTGAAATCAGAGACATTCCAACCTTGCCAATAACCACTTAATAATATATCAGTTAATCAAAAATGTAAGTAGCAAGAAATAAAAACTTCCATCAAGATAGTTATGTTCCCAGAAAAGATATATGGAGATAAAAATTCCTTTTACTCTGAAGCCATGTTTTTCTTATTAAAACAGGATGTTGTAACAGATGTCTATGTCAGTAATAAGATCATCTGATCTAACAAATACAGTTATTAAGAACATGACATATAAATATTACATACATTTATGTGTGCATTATTAATATATATGTAAACTCCCTGTCTTTGGGTATTTTATTCTAAGCACTCTTTCTAACTTTCCTTATTGATAAAAACTACTGACTATGTGTTATTTCCCCTGGAGTGAAATTTTTGACTCATCTCTTCCCCCAGTGGATGTCACTCCAGGGGTTTATTGTGACGGAAACTCTTTGTCATCTATTGCTGATAATGACCCAAGCCTGAGTTTTCATGACATATTTTTTTGGAATGAAAGGATTTCCTTACATACTTACACTCTTTGAAGATCACATTTCATTTTTATTGGTGTCTTTAAAAAACTAGTTTTTTTGAAAGCAAGCAACTATGTGTATGTGTGTTTTCTGACTAAAGTGTGAAACACTTTGAGTGACCATTTGAGGCAGCCTTTTCCTGAGGCCAACTAAGCCATGTGACACAGATCTTATTACGTACAGGCGCCTTTGTGTGTGTGTGGGGAAGACTTCAAAGGACGGGGATTTAATAAACCACTTTTTTGTGTATTTCAGGGTGTGCTCACCCTGTTTCAGTTTTCAAACTTTTATAAAAGCTTTAATAAGAAGCTTCCAGTCATTGAAATTCTTTAAACACATTCTAATTTATGATCATGTATAGAGCTATAACATAGTATTAACCCAAATATTAAAATGATTAACCATTTGTATCTCATATCAGCAACCCCAAACGAAGACCTCTCTTACCTTCTTCCATCCTTCATGTCCACTCCCTTAACTGTAGCCCAAGTCAGAAAGTGCATGATTTCAGCTGTAGCCTACTCAGAACGTGCATGATTTCAGCTGTAGCCTATTCTACCATGATTATGAGTTTACAATGGTCAGTAAATCGAACTATTATGCAATTGTTCTTTCATCTGGGATAATTTAACTCATGCAAAATCCATCCTTTAAATTTAGTCTCTTCTTCAATTTAAAACCTGAAGTCCCCAAATTCATAGAAAAAGATCTTGCCATCACTGAGCCCAAATGGTCTATGTTACTAAGAGAGAAAAGTAGTATTATAAAAATGAGAAAAACTTGGCTGAAGTTGCAAGGCAAAGCAAGGATTAAAACTCAGTCCTCCTCTTTCTGAAGTTAGTATTATTACACAAGTTTGGTCTTTCATTTCTTTTTTGAATACATTACTTATAATGCATTCTTTTTTCTTAAACAAAGACGGAATCCTCAAAAGGTAAGTTGCATGAGTGTACTGTTTCTGAAAACTATATTTTCAAGTAAATGTTGATGTTGACTGAATTGATGTATTAGGGGAAATCTGGTTTAACAAGTTAGAAGTAAGCAAGTGTAATTATAATGTGAATGATAATTGTATTTAGCCATGAGAACAGAGGCTCCACTTTTGGGATGAAGTGCTTTTATGATATTAGAATCTGGAGGTCAGTCTTTACTGAGAAAGTAGAGTTTCTGGCCCTCTTGAAATTTAAATAATTTTAGTCTTAATTGAGTCAGTATTCTTAATATTAACTACTACTCTGAATAGTAACTGTTGTATTTACTTTCTACTTTTAAGTTAAAAAAGTAGATCTACATTCATTTCATTTCAGGGAATAAAATTCATTATATCAAAAAGACACATGTATATATATACATGTATAGCAGCACAATTCACAATTGCAAAGATAAAGAATCAACCTAAGTGCACATCAACTGATGAGTGGATAAAGGAAATACGTTACAAACACCCATATGCACATACACCATGGAGCTCCTAGTACTCAGCTGTGAAAAAGAAGAAAATAATTTCTTTGACAGCAGCTAGGATGGAATTGGAGACCATTCTCTTAAGTATCTTGGGAATAGAAAAACGATATTGCATGTACTAACTTTTCAGTGGGGCTATATACGGTCATACAAAGTGAGATGAGGGATTTCACAGACTTGGAAGGGAGGAGGCTGGCAGGTGAGTGAGGGATCAAAAACTACCTGTAGCGTACAATGTACATTATTTGAGTGAGGGGTACACTAAAAGCCCTGGCTTCATCACCATACACTTTATCCACGTAGTAAAAAATACCCACTTGTACCCTCTAAACCTATAAATAAAAAGAATTCACAAGGGCAAGATCCATACCTTCTACACCTTACTCTCTATTAGATTATAATATCATACCTAATCTATGATAAGCAAGCACAGGCCAGTTCAGATAACTGAAAGTTATTTGATGTATCTAATGAAAAAAGGGAGAAAATGGAGAATATTACACCAAAAAAATAATTAGGGCCATGGTTGTTGTGCTAAAGATTAGAACTTTTTTCTTTAAGTTAGAAGGAACCCTTGCTGCATTCTAATGTGAGTTATAGGAAGAGACAAACAATCAACAGCTAATTCTTCACTCAGAGGGTCTAAAAACCCCTTCTCTGGGCATGTCCTAAGGAGTTGCAGTCTCCACGTGCCTTCAGTTTTGGGTGTTCCTGGCATGGGATAGAGGACCTAGCAATGGGAGTCTGTGGAGTTCTTTCCTTCCCATGAAAAATAACTTCATTGCTTAAACGTGGAGCAGGATGCTTCTGTCTGCCTTGCAGATCCACCCTGCATGCTCCCTTGACCAGGCAGTCTTGCCCTCATCAGTTAGTCTTCTTTCTTTTTCGCTGACTTCTATTGTTTTCGATCCAAGAGGTAGAGGGGTTGGGGAGAGTGAGTGAGAAGGCTGTGGTACACCCTGTCCCTGCTCCCTGCTGCTGAAGCTCTTAGAATGCTGTCCTCCCGCCTGTCCAGGGCCTCAGTGCAGCCCAGGCTCCCTCCCTGCCCATGAATCATAGACGAGAGGCTGGCCAGGGTGCTCTGCCCACTGTGTAAGTCCCTCTCCACCCTCTCACGGAGTAGTGCCTTTATTCTGTTCCCCTTCATGTGTTTTGAGAGTGCCTGCTACTTCCTCCCGGCACCCAGACTGACACTGATGTTGAATAGACATTTCAGACTCATCATGTCAACATCAAAGGCCACAGTGCCCCACGCCCACCAGTGACTGTGTCATCCCAGATGCAGCACCTCCATTCAGCCTGCCCTTTTTTTCTAACAGGAAACCAGTTAGTAATCACACGGTCTCTATCTTCAACATGCATCCAGTGTCTTACCTCTTTTCGTTAGCAATTCAGCTGCCCCTGAGGTTCCAGCCATCAACATCTCTTGCCCAGATTAGAGCAGCAGGGCTTTACACAATTCCCTTACCCCAGTAGCTTATTCCCAAAATAGTACTTCTGTGACTGCATCATAATGTAAAACAGATAAAGCCACTTCCCAAAGACTCCAAACACCAGCTCCCATCTCAAAACCCCAGGCCCCTGCAGTGGCTGGCAAGGCCCTCCTGATCTGTCCAGTACTCCTCAGACCGCACCTTACACTGCCCTCTCCCTCAGTCTTGGTTAGCCCCATCAGCTGCAAGTTGCTGGACAGAAGTCCAGCAGTTCCTGGGCCTGCATGTCCTCCCCTTAGATATCCTTTGGACTAACACCCTTAACTCTTGTGCAGGTGTTGAGGTCACAAGGAGTCCTACCCTAACCACTCTATTTAATATCGAACCTCATCTCTTGCTTTCCCTAACATTCCTTCTCCTCCTGGGCTTGCTCTCTATACATCCTTTTTTTTTTTATTTTTTGTTTCCTAGCTTTTACAATTTTTTTTTTTTTTTTTTTTACAGCATGCATGGTATATTAGTTCCCTAGGAGGTATATCAAAATTGGGTGGCTTAAAACAACAGAAATGTATTGTCTCACAATTCCAGAGGCAGTTCAAGATCAAGGTGTTGTTTATGTTCCTTCTAAAGTATCTAGTTGGGGAGGAACCTTTTTTATCTCTTCCAGTTTCTGGTAGCTCTAAGTCTTCCTTGGCTTGTACTTCAATCTCTGGCTCTCCTTCCCATGGCTTCTTTCTGTGCAACTATGTGCCACTGTGCCCTAATATGACATTCTCCCTGTGTCAGTGTTTTTGTGTCTAAATTTCCCTCTTCCTGTAAGGACAGCGCTTATGCCAGATGAAGGCCCACACTCCTAACAAGGTCTCCTTTACTTGATTACACCTGCAAGGATTCTATTGTCAAGTAACATTCACAGACATTTTAGGTTAGGGCTTCAAACTTCAACATATCCTTTTTCAGAGAGGACACAATTCAGCCTGTAACGAATGGTTGAATTACATTTTTATATCAATTGTTTCTTGTCTACCCTACTGTCTAGGAATAAGGATTTTGGAGGGCAGATAGCATTGTCTCCTTTGCTCGTTGCAGTACCCCAACACTCAGGCTATGCAGGAAAATAGTTGCTATTCAATTGACATTTGTTGAATGAAGAAAAGTCTGTACAACAGGCTGTTTTAAGGAATAATGTGACACGGAATTTTACTCAGCACAGGACGAAAAAAAATATCTCTAAAGTTTTGGCTTGGCATTCTTTGTTTTGAAATGCATGATTTTGCTATGATTTAAATAGACACCAAACCACTCACTTTTCACGTGGAAAACAATTCCTTACTGGATTTGTGGGAATACACAATTTAACCTAATGTCTTCTTTCCTTTATTCCACAACCTGTTCATGGAATTTGAAATAGTTATTTTTAAATTAATCCCTGTTAAATCTCCCGAATTTCAGACCTGAGGCTCGACTCTTTAGCAGATGGTTGATATGTATCTTGGGGAGGGAGAGAGGGTGGAAGGGGAAGAGACGAAGAGAGGGGGTGGGGCGAGGGCTGCCAGATCTGGGCCCTGAGCAGACTCGTGCAGATCAACAGAAGTGAGACCCAGCAGGACCGGGTGCAGAGCTGGCTTTATTGTTGTCCACCAGTTCCCGGTCATAAGAGGCCTAATCAACCTTAACTTGCATCTCTCTGGCTATAGCACTGGGCCTTTTCACAGCACATGGTCCCTCCTTTCAGTCATCCTGGGCCTTCATGGGCATGTCCAGATCCCTTTATGGGGTCCAGGACACAGCTTCTGCAATAGCTGTCAAGTTACTTGGAAAACCTCCCCCATTTGATTTCTCCTTGGGGAGACTGAGTATTTCCAGCACTTGGCACATTCTTCACACCCACTGCCCCCAAGGAGTCAGCCACATTTCACATCAGGGAAGGCCAGCTATGAAGGGACACAAATGGGCAACCACCTGCCATACCGACTAATTGTCTATAGTACAGGTACAAAGCAGGTCCCACCTTCACAGGCCACACCCCCAGGGCCTGGTTTCTCTTATTTAAGACATACTGACAGCCATCTGAAAAGCCACATGCCCATCTATGTCTTTGCTTTAGAAGCTGGAAAA
Organism: Loris lydekkerianus; assembly: GCA_963574355.1. Taxonomy (NCBI): domain Eukaryota; kingdom Metazoa; phylum Chordata; class Mammalia; order Primates; family Lorisidae; genus Loris; species Loris lydekkerianus. The sequence goes on along the minus strand of CAUYPK010140000.1, from coordinate 6,053 downwards.
CAATCACAAATATTTGAAAGTAGTTTCCTTGCAATCAAACCATTTACTAATCCCTGTTATTTAAAAATAAAAGGACATCGATAAAAATGTTTCACTTAAAATTATTGTATTACCTTAGGTTGTCACATCATTAAATGATATAATAATGTAAATTATAATACTATGACATATTATAGTAACATTATACATTACATATAACATACAAAGAATTTAATAATGTATAATGTAAGATAATTATAATAATAATAGTTTCACTAATCCAGTATTAATCCTCCAACATGAAGGATTTTTTTTTTTTTAATATTGGACGCAATGAGGAAAATGAATAGATGGATGCGAGGATACCGGAAGTTATCTGAGGCATCCCAACTCAGCAAGGGATGGCTGTTCTGCCAGGGATCCTGACAACCAAATAGCAGGACTAGAAGGATAAGCGGACCATAAGAAAAATGAGCAAATGTATCATGGGAACTTTCAGAAGAAAAGATTCAGAAAGAATAAAAAGCATCTGAAGAGAAATGTGACCTTATTAAAAAATTAATAATGCAAATTTAAACAACAATAAGAATTTACTTAACATCTATTTCTCTGGTAAAGGCAGGCAGCTGGCTCCTGCCCAGGGGGTGTGGGCAGGGAGGCTGCACCATGTGCCCATGCATAGGAGTGCACGTTCCATGTGAGCCCACCATCCCCGCCCTGAGCCTGCAGCCTAGACAATTCTCACGCAGGTTCCCAGGGGAACACTGCTGAGAATGCTCACTTAATGCTTCCTGAGGTGTTAGGGAACAACAGTGCCCACCCCAGTGCAGGGAGCTCAAGCTTGCCCATAAAGGACCCCTGAGTAAAGGTTCAGCAGAGCCAGATGCTCTCTCTTGCAGTGCTCAGCATGGTGCCCCTGCCTTGAATGCAGCCCCATAGACAAGACACCAAAGTATGAATGCGACTGTGATCTAAAAAAAAAAAGTTATTTACAAAGATAGCCAGTGGACTGGATTTGATCTGGACAGCAGTTTGTAGTATGTCCATTCTTGTATAACCCAATTCTGTTTATAAAACACAACAAAAACTATGTGCATGTGCTAAAAAAAAATTAGCGAGCTTAAATATGAAATGCAGATAACCATACACTGCTGATGGGGGGTGAGGAAGAGAATGGGGAAATAATTAACACAAAAGAGAAGAAACCATGGTGAGGATATGGATGAAAAGGAAAATAGAAATAGAAACTAACTCAAGATTCTGAATGTAGGTCCTACATTGTTTTTTCTAAACAAGAGCACAAAAGCTCTGGTTTGAGTTAAAGGGCTTTAATTATTTCACAGTTTTTCAGGAACTGAGGTTCTGTGTAGCACCCAGCCGACTGCTCCACTGTTGAGTTAGTGTGAGACGCGGACCCTGGCTTGCTCCTGTACCTAATTATGGATGGGAATTACAGTACTTTGTGCAAAGTATTTTTTAGTGTTTTTTTTTTTCCTCTAAAAATAAATGATACTAGATAAAAATGACAGTTTTTTTTTTATTTGATCAAGAAATCATGATTTGAAAAATGCCCAAGGGAAGAAGAAAATTGTCAAGCTACACGCACAATAGCTTAAATTGTTCAAGATATTATCTCTGATAAAGAAGAAATGGAGCTCTGTCTTACATAAAACCCTGTCCCTGGGTGAGAAGGACAAAGGGATGTGCACGCTACAGTTGTTAAAAGCCAAGGATTGGAGTCAATTTGGGGGAGTCACGTCCTGGCTCTACCTCCTCACAGCTAGATTAGTTACCTTTTTGTCAGCCTCAGCTTTCTTATGTTACAAGAAAGATGATACCTACCTTGAAGAAAAGTTTTGAGGGTCAAAGACTCAATTTGAAATATAGAATGTGCATACGAGAGTAACACAGAAGAGCTCTGATCATGGAAATCTTACTCATAGTGGATATAATCAGCAATTCCTAATTTCTATTGCTCTCCATATTTCTGTGCAAAGATAACACACACATTGACTTACAGTCATTAACAGAAAGATATCTGTTGCTTCAAAAGCATAGCATACTTCATGGAATTCTGCTCTGTATTGTCTGGAGTGCCAAAGTGTCTGGAAAGCATCCCAGTTCCCACTCGCAAAAACTTTTTGAAAGAGATTAGTTTTTTAAAGTGGCATTTTTAGTTAAATAGTAATTTAGTTAATTAGCAAATTAATAAAATTCCAAGAGAACACAGCGTTACAGCCAAAGATCTCGCATAAAATCACAGAGGATCCCTCAAAAGTCATGTAACAGTCTGTGGAGGTTTTAAGTTTGTTTGTTTGTTTGAGACAGTGTCTCACTCTGCCGCCCCAAGCCCCAAGTAATTGTGCTATAGGTCATAGCTCAGAGTAATCTCAAACTCCTAGACTCAAAGGATCCTTTTTGCCTTAGCCTTCCAAGTAGCTGGGGCTACAGGGCCAGCCACAATGCCCGGCTAGTTTTTCTATTTTTAGTAGAGACAGGGGTCTCACTCTTTTTCAGGCTGGTTTTGAAATCCTGAGCTCAAGCAATCCCCCCACCTCAGCCTCCTAGATTCCTAGGATTACAGGTGTGAGCCATCGCCATGGTGTCCGTCCCACCCAGCCTGTGCAGTTTCTCATCTGTTTCATCTTCCACAGGTCCCAAGCCCCTCATAAACACTCTGCCCTGCCCAATTCCCTTTTGCACATTGGTGACATGGTAGATGATCTGAATAAAAGACATGTATCCGGTATCTCAGCTTCCTAAGTCATTTTTAAGTCACTCATCTACTTTCATTCACACATTAACTAATTTCCTTCTTTCTTCTCATGTTCTTTTCTATTAAACTGTAAGAATATCCAAATATGTATAGATTATGTGCAAGATATGAATGAGAATAATGAATACACGTCTGTTTTTCTGTGACCTCAATGCAGGAACACAACTGCCTCCGGGGGGGAATCTGCCTGTGGGTCCCTCTCCCATCTCCTTCTCTTCCCTCTTGCTTTGAAGATATCCCCTATGCCGATAAATTGTGTGTTTACTGTCCCCTTGCTCTCCTTCAGGAAGGTTTTACCACCTGCAGTTCTATATCTAGTTTTATGTGATGTTACACTTCATGTAAGTAGATGGATTCACTGTACCTTCTTCGAGAACTTGACTTTCTTAGAGAATACGATCTTCCTGAGTTCCTCCTGCGTTGTTGCATACGTGTGGCTGTAGTTTATTTTCACTGAAGATGATTTTCTTTTGTCATAATATACGGCAGCTTATTTATCCATTTTATTCTTAGAGAATATTTGTGTTGCTTCCACTTATTATTATTTTTTTTTTATAGCACTACTAACCGTAAAGGGCCTTCGTGAATAATTTTGCACATGTTCTAAGACACAGGAGGGAATCATTTGTTTGGAGTATACATCTACCAGTGGGATTTCACAGTTATGAGGTGTGCGTAAGTTTAACTTTATTAACAATGTTAAACTCTGTCCAGAAATATGAACTGGTTCTCATGTCATACACAATATGTAAATGTTCCAGTTCCTATTGAATCCTAGAAATCTTATTTTGTGTTAATATAAAGGGTGTGAAATGATATTTCACTTCCATTTTAATTTTCCTTTTCTCTTTTTCTCAGAGTCTCACTTGGGCATGCTTGGTAGCAACCTCCAATTCTAGGGCTCAAGCAATTCTCTTACCTCAAACAATTCTCTTGCCTTAGCCTCCCAAGTAGCTGGGACTACAGGTGCCCGCCATAATACCTGGTTGTTTTTTAGAGACGGGTTTCACTCTTGTTCAGGCTGGTCTCCAACTTGTGAGCTCAGGCAATTCACCTACCTTGGCCTCCCAAGTGCTGGGATTATGCATGAGCAATTGTGCCGGCCCGTTTTAATTTTCATCTCTCTAAATATTACTGAGGCTTTTTAAAGTTTGTGAGCCATTTGAGGTTTTTTGTTTGCTTGTTTTTTTTTGTTGTTGTTTGTTTGTTTTTAGTTTTCTTTTTAGATATTTTGAATATTTTTCTACTGGACCATCTGTTCTTTTAATTTTAATTGATTTGTAACAATTATTTGTATATTCTGAATTCTGAACTCTGATACTTTGCAAGTTATATGGTTGCCAAAGTTATCTTTTAATCTTCAGCTTGGATTTTTACTCCTTTTTGGTATATCTGAGGTTTGACAATTAAGTTCCAGATCTCTTCCTAGAGAAAGCACTACCTACCTCATGCTGAGTATCACTCTCGTCACCTTCAAAGTCCTCCTCTTGGCCTTCTAGTGACTATGGTGATATTCAGCAGTGAGGAACGTAGCATTTGTTCTAGGATGAGTTTGTGAACTTCATTGTCAGAACTTGAACAAAGACAGCTCTGTGGCCATTCCAGAAAAAGAGTTCCAAAATTGCTTTTAAGGGTAGACTAGGCCCTGGCATCAGTATGTGGCTTTCTAATGGGCGTCCTTCAAAGGTGACCACAGTGATATTCAGCAATGAGATATGTAGCATTTTTTTCTAGGTTGCGTTCACGAAGTTAATCATCTGACTTCATACATCCTTTCAAATGAACAGAAGTTATTAATTTTTCTATAGAGAAATTAATCCATCATTTCCTCAATAATTTTAATTCTCTTTCTAGCTTAAAATCATGAAGACATGAATTTACATTTCTTTCTAAAAATTATTTTACTTTTACCTTGTACATTTAAATTTTAATCTACATGGAACATGTTATTTTGTATCTAGATAAATAAAAACATTCAACATTTCTTCTATTTCCACGTGTATTTATTTATTTTAGCACCACTAACTGCAAAGTCTATTCTTTGATTATTGATCCACAGGACTAATTTTATCATACATGAAGTATTTTATTATGTTTTTCCAGGGCTGTGTCTGGCTGTTTAGCGTCTATCCCATGCCAATACTCACACTACCTTAATTACTACAGATTTTTATAATTCTTTGTGTAACCAAGGCATTTTCCCTCATTATTTGATTCTTCAGGAAGATCTTACATATTCTTGGGTCTCTGTAATTCTAAATAAACTTTAGTATTAGCTTGTCAGAGTTGAAAAGGAAGCCGGGCAGGAAAGAGAACAAGAGGGAGCTGGGGAAAGGAATTCAGATATTGGACACCAACTGACATTTCGAAGAATTTATAGATCTATTTAGGGAGCATCACAATTGGAAACTTTACAGTATTGAGTCTTCCTCTCTAGGAAAAAAAGAATCTCTCTCCAATTATTTAGATCTTTTAAAAGATCTTTTCAGAATATTTTAGAATTTTCTCACGTATTTTGTTAGATTAATTCTAAAATTTCTAAAACTACTATAAATCCTCTTTATAAGATCATTTTTCAATTTTTTACAGGTAGTGTGTATTAACAGTTGATTTTCATACATGAATTTTATGGCAACAACTTGATGAACACGTATTTATTCTACTAATCTCTATGCAGATCGCTTAAAGTTTTCTAAATACACCTCCAAATACTCAGAGTTATGATTCCCACTTTCTGATCTTCAGATATTTTCTTTCTTTTGCTTGCATAGTCTGCCAAACTTTTTAAGGGACATCTCTGTCTTTTTCATAATTGTAAAGGCATGCTTTCAGCATTTCATCATTACAAATGTTTACTCTAGTTTGGCATACACACCCTTCTAATTCTAATTTGCTGAAAGTTTTTGTTAAGAATGAAGGTCAAGGGTGGTGCCTGTGGCTCAGTGAGTAGGGTGCTGGTCCCATATACCGAGGGTGGCGGGTTCAAACCCAGCCCCGGCCAAACTGCAACCAAAAAATAGCTGGGCATTGTGGCAGGCGCCTGTAGTCCCAGTTGCTCAGGAGGCTGAAGCAGGAAAATCTTGGAAGCCCAAGAGCTGGAGGTGGCTGTGAGTCCTGTGACATCACGGCACTCTACCAAGGGCAGTAAAGTGAAACTCTGTCTCTACAAAAAAAAAAAAAAAAAAAAAAAAAAAAAAAAAAAAAAAAAATTATTTTTTTAAAAAATTTTTGTTTTAATTTATTTTTTTTTTTTTGTTTTTATTTATTTTTTGTAGAATTTATATTTTTTTTTTTTAAT
>CAUYPK010139998.1:0-22090 GCA_963574355.1 Loris lydekkerianus | reverse complement strand
CCAGTTTTCCACTGTTTTTGTCTTCCTCCTGGGGTCCAGAAGTCCCTTGCTGGCTCCCTGTATCCTCAAAGGGATGATCATAGGCAGATCCCACCGGCCAGAGATGTCTGGAGTCTTGTCTCCCCAGATTCGCCAGGGAAGCTGTTACTCAGCCGCCATCTTTAATCCACTACCATAATAGAAATATTTGACCCAGTTCTTTAGTGTGATCAGAGATTTCTCTGGCAATGTGACTCTTGAGATGAAGAATGATCAAGAGTGAAGGGCTGGGCATTGTGGCCCAAGCCTGCAATCCTAGCACTCTGGGAGTCTGAGGTGGGCAGATCCTGTGAGTTCAGGAGTTCAAGACTGGGCTGAGCAAGAGCAAGACCCTGTCTCTTCTAAAATAGAAACAAAATAAAACAACAACAACAAAAAAAAACTAAACAGGCATTGCAGCGGGCCCCTATAGTCCCAGCTACTCAGGAGGCTGAGGCAAGAGGATTGCTTAAGCCGAAGAGTTTGAAGTTGGTGTGAACTATGATGCCATGGCACTCTACCCAGGGCCAAAAAAGTGGACTCAGTCTCAAATTTAAAAAAGAAAACAAAGGGTGGCAGGGGGGTGGGGGGTGGGGGAGAGTGAAGTAGATGAAGTGGAGAAAAAAGATGGCCTTCCAGGCTGAGCAAAGGCCTGCAGAGGAGGAGTCATGACAGTTGTGAAGGATGAAAAGCAAGCCCAAGGGCTGGAGCAGTTGAGGGCAGCAGGATGAGATGAGGTGGTGTAGGATGAGGTGGGTGGGATCCTCAGGGCAGGGCCCTATAGCAAAGTTGAGTTGTTGTTTTTTTCCATAAGAACAATGAGAAGCTGCTGAAAGGATTAACTGAAGTAGGAGGAAGAGGCAGCCTGAAAAAACCTGATCAGATTTGGATTCGAAATCATCTTAGCTGTGGAGAATGGATGAGAAGAGGAGCAGAGGATATGGAGGCAATTGTAAGAAATGATGAAAAGTTGGACTAGGTTAATGGTTTAGGTAGAGAGAATTGAACAAATTGAGAGAGATTTAGGAGAGAAATTTTATAGAAGTTGGTGATGGATTGGATATGGGTTTTTAATTATTTTTTAAAATATATTTGTGATTTTCTTTTTCTTGTAATTTCAGGTTAATGTGAGGGTACAGACTAGGTTACAGTATTTGCATTTTTTAGGTAGAGTCCCTCTTGTATTAAAGATAACTCCTAGGTATTTGGCATCACTTGCTGAGACAGGTAACATCAGAAAAAGAAGGTTTGGGGCCCATCAGGTTGGCTCACACCTGTAATCCTAGCATTCTAAGAGGCCAAGGTGGGAGGATCCCTTGAGTTCAGGAGTTCAAGACCAGCCTGAGCAAAAATGAGACCCTGTCTCTACTAAAAGTAGAAAAATTAGCTGGATGTTGTGGCAAGGCTTCTCAGGAGGCCAAGGCAGAAGGATCATTTGAACTCAGGAGTTTGAGGTTGCTGTGAGCTAGGCTGATGCCATGGCACTCTAGCCTGAGCAACAAAATGAGACTCTGTCTTAAAAATAAGAGAAAACTTTGGGAGTACACTATGAATTCATTTTGGGGAATCTGATTTTGGGGGTATACATTAAGTAGGCTAGAGAGAGCTCATGGGATATATATCATGAATTGATATATGTATAATACACATACGTATATGTCATATGCATGTAAGTGGTGAGTTTTTTAACTTGAAAGTGGGGATACTGATCCTGTTTCCTAAGAATTGAGTGGGAGATGAGTACATAACATGCTAAGTATATATGGATAACAGTGCTGAACTAAAAGAGCAAGGAAAAGGTACTGGGACCAGTAGTGGAAGAGGAACATGGAAATGTTGTCAGAGGTTCCAGACGAGCAGCAGCCTGAATCTGGTGCGTAAACAGAGTAGTCTGAAGTATCCTACTTTTGAGGGTTGATTACTAGATTCTGTTAGTTAGCTGCTTAACACCAGTGTTTTCTAACTGAGTGGTTTTGAATATGAGCGCTAACTATATATAGCATTATTCAAGGGACATTTTCAGGGAAATTTATGAACATTTTTCAAGGTTCATTAAGCCAGCTTGACAATGTCAGGGACAAATTCCTGGAACTGGAGAGTAGAAGTTGACCACAGAAAAAAGTGGGCAGGTGTATTCTAGGAGAAGTAAAGAGTGCAGAGACTTGAAAAAGCACAGGGACATAAAAGCATGAATGAGGTGGAAGGAGTGGTGGAATCCTCTTGGAATTAGCATTTGGAGAGTGACAGGAAATTATTGTGGCTCAGTGAGTAGGGCGCCCGCCCCATATACTGAGGGTGGCAGGTTCAAACCCAGCCCCGGCTGAACTGCAACCAAAAAATAGCCGGGCGTTGTGGCGTGCGCCTGTAGTCCCAGCTGCTCGGAAGGTTGAGGCAGAAGAATCGCAGAAGCCCAAGAGCTGGAGGTTGCTGTGGGTCCTGTGACTTCACGGCACTCCACCGAGGGTGGTAAAGTGAGACTCTGTCTCTACAAAAAGAAAAAAAAAAGGAAATTATATTGGGTAAGTCAGGGGGCAGATGATGGAGAGCAAGTAAGTTACAGGCACCCAGTGAAACATTTTAAGCAAGGAAATGAACAATTAGACTTGCTTTTATTTTTAAAAGAGAATGTAATTAAGCATAAACAGCTTTTATTAAGCTTTTATTAAAAGCGTAATTAAGCTTTTATTTTTAAAAGAGAATGTAATTAAAGCATAAACAGACAGGGGCATCAGTTATGATGCTATTGCAATAGAACGGATGAGAGATGAAAACCTAATATCCATCAGGCATTTAGAGAATAGTCTGGATTGGAGATATTTAGTATATATTTGGAAATTACCAGCTTACAAGGGATAAGTAAAATCAGAGTAAAAGTGACATAAACTAAGGAGAATATGTAATGTGAGAGGAGAGAGAGAACTTAAAAAGAAACCTGTGGAGCAGCAAAAGGAGGGTCCTGAGATCTGACATCCAATAATCCTCAGTTTCCAAACTTTTTTTTTTTATATCTAACTTGGGTCTTCTATAGTTTAATCAAAGTCTGTTTCTTCTGTTCACTCTCCAGCTGTTCATCATCTTGTATATAACAACCCTTCCTATGCTTGAATACTGTTATTAAGAAACCTAGTAGTCTTCTCTAAATTGGGCTAAATAATTTCTAGCTCCTGTTTTTCAAACCCTTTAATCATCTCTGTTACTGTTGAATCCCTTCCACTTTCTCCACATCCCTCTGTATGCTGTGGAGTCTGTTGCTGGACATTCTACTTTCATGATTCACTGTCAGAATCATTGGACCATTGTCTTAAATTTCTTATATAATAACTTATTATATCCCAGTGCTGTGCTTGGATTTGCTTCATGTTAAATATAGGATTCTTTTAGTAATGCAATTTATTTTGGTTATTTATGTATAACTGGCTAAAGATAAGTTTTTGTATTTATTGTTAACATTAAATCCCTGTTAATGACATTTCAAAGACGTATTTTTCAATATCCCTGTTTGACTGAAAGAAATAAGATGATCTGCTCCTATTCCCATGGAGGCCAGTTTAACCAGCAGGTAAGAGTTGGTGTATGGTGCTTTATGTACTGCAAAGATGACAGCAATTAAGTGTATGTTCTTTTTCTTTCTTTTTCTTCTCCCATTTCTTGTTTAAACTGTTAATGTGAAGTGGCCTCCCTTATCTCACATACCTCACTGTGTTGTTCATTGACTGTGTACATGTCTGTCACACTTACTCCTGTGAGCTTCTTGAAGAAGGAGCATGATCCTGGTTATCTTTATAGTTTGTGCCTACTTTTTATTTCAGGGAAGAGGAGAGTGGATGCCTACCCTAAATCAAGTGTGAAAAAGGAAGGTCTTACCCAGCAATGGTGCTAGAATTCCATCTTGCTTGTCAGTTCCAATAGACTGGCACTAACTTAGTTATTGCCCAACAATGTGATGTTAAGAATTCTGAAGCAGAGTCCTTGTTCATCAAAAAATTCTGTGGCAAATTGGAATTGTTAGGAATTAGAATTGTGAATTACTTTGGGATTTTTTCCCCTATGGACATGGGACATAGAAGAGAAGGTGTAAGTAGCCCATATTTGCCACTGGAAACAGATTATGTTGGTTACAGACTAGTAAGACACTACCCATATGAGAAAGAAAACAGCACTTCATTCAGTTTATAATATAGACCATAGCAAAGAAAATAGAAAATCTTTGAGGTCATGGCCATACTAAAACACCCACTCACCCACTCATTTGACCAACTACATGAGGTCTTTTTTTTTTTTTTTTTTTTTAAGAGACAGAGGCTTAGTTTCTCGCCCTCGGTAGAGTGCCATAGCATCACAGCTCACAGCAACCTCCAGCTCTTGGGCTTAAGCGAATCTCTTGCCTCAGCCTCCTGAGTAGTGGGACCACAGGTGCCTGCCACAATGCCCAGCTATTTTTTGTTGCAGTTTGGCCGGGGCCGGGTTTAAACCCACCACCCTCGGTATATGGGGCCGGCCACCTACTCACTGAGCCATAGGCACCACTCTACATGAGGTCTATTTTTAATAGCTCTGAGAAATTGGGTGAGTATTAAACTGCATGATGCCACACATGGTTCTGAAATGCCATTGCAAGAGCTTTGTTCCTGGATCTTTCCTCAAAGATGCTAAAAATTAGCTTTTGGGGTTTCTTTTTTTGACACAGTCTCATTCACCATTGGTAGAGTGCTGTGGCATCACAGCTCACAGCAACTTCAAACTCTTAAGCTCAAGTGATTCTCTTGCCTCAGCCTCCCAAGTAGCTGGGACCACAGGTACCTGCCACAATGCCCAGCTATTTTCAGAGATGAGGTCTCGCTCTTGCTCAGGCTGGTCTCAAACCTGTGAGCTCAGGCAATCTGTTCACCTCAGCCTTCCAAAGTGCTAGGAGTACAGGTGTGAGCCACATTCCCGGCCAAGGTCTAGGCTTCAGGGAACAACCTGAAAGATATAAATTAATGATAAATCAGTAAATGGATCCATTCATGATGGATACTGTACCTAAAATCCACAGTTAATGGTAGAGATAAACACTCTAAAAGTACAATGTCACAGTGAATTTAGAGAAGAATCCACTCTGTGTTTTCTACATTACTTGACCCATTAATAGGATTTTAACTGATACAGTAATGACACCGTGTCCAAGCTGCACGTCAGACTTTTCTACACAGCTGCTGGCTGCTACACATGTGCTCCAGGTACATCTCAAAGTCAGCACTTCCCTTCAACTTACTCCTTTTCCTGTATTCTCTGTTGTACTAGGTATCGATGCTATCCTTCACAATTGTCTCTGACTCTTCCATTCTCCACATTTCCCACATTCAACCAATCAGTAAGTCCTGCCAGTCATACCTCCTAATTCATTCTTAAATCTTTTTCCTACTTTCCACCTCTGCTATTACTGTCCTGGTTCAGCCTCTCATCCTTTTCTGTCTTGAATACTGTGACAAACCTCTTCACTAGTCTTCCTATCTGTGGTCTGCCCCTGTCTTTATCTTTCCATTTTGTTTCCTTATTTAAAAGGTTCAGTAACTCCCCCATTGCTTGCAAAATGAAGTTCAAGCTCCTTGACATGGAATTTAGGCACTGTATAATCTGCCCCCATCTAACTTTTATATTTGAATCTTTCTCATCCTCCACCACTGTTGTCTTTCATCTTGCTCTCTAACAATGATGCTGTTTCTGTTGGGATACTCTGTCCTGCCTCTTTCTATGCTCTTCCACATCATATAACTAATTCCTTATGGTTCTTTAATAAAACTCACCTTAGTCACAATCTCTTCCTAGAAAGTCTTTCCCACCTGCCTACACACACACACATACATGCACACACGCCATTGTGCCTTTATAATCTCCAGGATTCATGCCTATCTGTGCCCTTACTACATTATTTTAATATACCTATGCTAGTATTTGTCTACACCACCATGATGTACACTCTCTAAAGGGACATCATGGTCATAGTTACCTTTTTGTCTTCACAAGCATAGTGCCTTGCACTGGTATTCTCCATGGACATTGACTGAATGAATGGCAAACAGAATATATCATTAGTTGTGCATTCAGCAAAAGTCAATTAGAAGCAATAATAATATCCACTCCAATTTGCAACAGATCATCCTGAAGTAAATAACATAAAATATAGTGACCCAGCAAGGATAGTAACTTTCATTTATATTTTAAGTTTCCCTAGAAATCACTGAACCCTGTAAGTTAGATGAAAAAAACAAATATAATTACTTATCTTTAATGTCAAACACTAGGTATTGATACATTTAAAGGTTGATAACCAAATCGGGATTGTTATACATAACACATTTCTAAATGAAAATAATTTAGACCAAAAAGACATTTTCTTGGAGAAGAATAAGCCCCTTTTGGAATGAAAACCCACAAAAATGTATTACTGTTATTCAAAGCATGGGACTGTTAGAATCATTATTTTATTTTATTTTTTTGTAGAGACAGAGTTTCACTTTATCATCCTCAGTAGAGTGCCATGGCATCACACTGCTCACAGCAACCTCCAACTCCTGGGCTTAGGTGATTCTCTTGCCTCAGCCTGCCGAATAGCTGGGACTACAGGCGCCCGCCACAACGCCCAGCTATTTTTTTGTTGCAGTTTGGCCGGGGCTGGTTTTGAACCCGCCACCCTCGGTATATGGGGCCAGCATCCTGCCCACTGAGCCACAGGCACCACCCTAAAATCATTATTATAACAAGAACAGAAAGAATAGCTAGTCATGTCTCATTATTTTCTTCATTGATGGTCTTCAATAAATTAGATAATCTTTCTAAAAGTGTACATTTTCTTTTTCTTTAACTGAAATACTCAGGAGGTATCTAAAAGTATACATGTTCACTAAAAGCCCAGAATTCACAATTATACATGTTATCCATGTAACAAAACTGCACTTATACTCCTTAAATCTATAAAATTGAAAAGGAGGAAACAAAGGTTTACATTTTTCTCTCCATGGTACTAAATTTATTCATTTAGGATGAAAATTTTTATTTGTATTTGAGAGTCTCACTCTGTTACCCTGGGTTGAGTCCTGTGAAGTCATAGCTCACAAACAACCTCAAACTCTTGGGCTCAAGTGATCCTCTTGCCTCAGCCTCCCCAGTAATTGGGACTATAGGATGCACCACTACATCACCATGCTACTAATTTTAGAAAAGACAGGGTCTCTGTTTTTGTTTTTTTTTTTCTTTTCTTTTGTTGCAATTTGGCTGGGGCCAGGTTTTTCTTTTCTTTTGTTGCAATTTGGCTGCCACCCTTGGTATACCGGGCCAGTGCCCTATTCACTGAGCCACAGGCGCTGCCCAAGAGACAGGGTCTTGCTCTTGCTCAGGCTGGTCTCTCAAACTCCAGACCTCAAGCGATCCATACACTTTGGTCTCTCAGAGTGTTAGGCCTAGGATGAAAAATTTTAAATGTAGCCCATAATATTTTTGTTTTTCTTAAATTATCTCCTAGGCCCCTTAAAATTGATAATCAAAAAGAAAAGTGAATTAACAAAATAAAGCTTTCTCATTTGCATTTCTTGGATTCTAGGCCTTCCTTTGCCTACTAACATTCCTGGTTTAAAGGTTGATAACCAAATCAGGATTGTTACACATAACACATTTCTAAATTATCTCCTAGGCCCCTTAAAAATTGATCACTTATTTTCCCAACTACCGTGTTTTATGCTTGTGTGTGTTTGTTAAATTGTTTACAAATGTATTTCTTGTTTTGCTTTTTTGTTTTGTTTTAAGACTAGTCAAGTGAAGCAGTGGGAGTGGAGAAGGAACAAAGGAATGTGTAACTGGTTGTGATCAATTAGTTGTAAACACCCTGCACTCTGACCAGCTACAAATGTATGTGTGGAAGAATTTTATAAAAAAACCATAAATAATGTGCGGTAACTACAATTTTCACCATCCAGTTCAAAAACCTTTGATATTTTTGTTTCTAAAAAGGAAATCATGAAAATATATCTTTGCTTATTTTGGAGTATCTCACGAATATTAACAATTCATTCTTGGAATATTTTGCTTTTTGTGCATTCCATTTTTTACGAGAGAATGGGTTCTTCATATTTTGCTCACTGGAAATTGGAGTGATCATTCCTCTAATAGAAAGAGATGACTGTGACTAAGATACCTACGTGACCAGGCTTTCATTGATCAGTGGGGTGTTGAATCGATGTCAGTGCCCTCAGAAACTGCAGTGAATGAGAAGATATTAAGGAGGCAGAAGGAGAACAGTTGCTCTGCTAGAGCTCTCTATTATTCCACTTAATTTTTGCCATAGATGAATTTAAAATGAGATAGTGTAATATAAATTTTACTTTGCAAGACTAAGGGACAACCTGAGTAAAAAGTTGCCTCCTTTGTGAAATCACATAAGAAAAAAAAAAGGTGTTCTCTTTCTATTTTATAATATGTATTTTAAAATATATGTAATTATGCTTTCTGTGCTACTTCTACAGAATGTTTTTATTTATTTATTTTTTTTTTTGAGACAGTCTCACTATGTCACCCTCGGTAGAGTGCTGTGGCATCACAGCTCACAGCAACCTCAAACTCTTGGGCTTAAGCGATTCTCTTGCCTTAGCCTCCCAAGTAGCTGGGACTACAGAGGCCTACCACAATGCTTGGCTATTTTTTGGTTGCAGTTGTCATTGTTGTTTAGGAGGCCTGGGCTGGGCTTGAACCTGCCAGCCTCAGTGTATGTGGTCAATGCCCTACTCACTGAACTATATAGGTGCCGCGTCTCTACAGAATGTTTTTAACATTCATTCTCTTGAGCCAGGTTCAGTGGCTCATACCTGTAATTCCAGCACTCTGGTGTATTGCCTGAGCTCACAAGTTCGAGATCAACCTGAGCAAGAATGAGACTCTGGCTCTAAGAAAATGGCTGGGCATTGTGGCATGCACCTATAGTCCCAGCTATTTGGGAGGCTGAGGCAAGAGGATTGCTTGAGCCCAACAGTTTGAGGTTGCTGTGAGCTGGGACTCCACAACACTCTCCCGGGAACAAGAAAGTGAGATTCTGTCTCAAAAAAATGGAGTTCAAGACCAGCTTGAGCAAGAGTGATACCTCATCTCTGCTAAAAATAGATAAATTAGCTGGGCATTGTGGTGGGTACCTGTAGTCTCAGCTACTTGGGAGGCTAAGCCAAAAGGATCACTTGTGCCCAAGGGTTTGAGGTTGTGTGAGGTATGGTGTCAGGACACTCCACCCAGGGCAATAGGGTCAGACTCTCTCAGAACAACAAGAACAAAAACTCATTCTCTTTCAGTTTGATGAAGTAAAATAATCAAGAGTTTCACATAGGTTTATACTTCATTTAATTTATACAGTCAAGATAAACTCATTATTTTGAACACTAATTAATCAAGGAAAAGAATAAGGATTATCCTACCTTCCTTGTATTTACCATACATAAGTGTAACTAAACCGTTAATGATGTGAAGTACTATCCTGGGTAGATTAAAACATAAAAATAAATAGTTAATGAAGGATTTTTTCTTTTCTTTTTTTTTTTTTTTTTTTTGTAGAGACAGAGTCTCACTTTATCACCCTTGGTAGAGTGCCGTAGCGTCACACAGCTCACAGCAACCTCCAGCTCCTGGGCTTAGGCGATTTTCTTGCCTCAGCCTCTCATGTAGCTGGGACTATAGGCGCCGGCCACAATACCCGGCATTTTTTTGTTGCAGTTAGTCCGGGGCTGGGTTTGAACCCACCATCCTCAGTATTCAGGCTGGTGCCCTATCCACTGAGCTACAGGTGCTGCCCAAGAATCTTTTTCTTCATAAAGTTATCCCAGCTAATGAACAAAGAGAGAATGATAGGAAAAAAGGGTTGATGATAGGATAAATGACGTTCTTTTGCAAACTCCTAATTAGACAATGGACCTAGACCTGGATTGTCCTATATAGCATCCACTAGCCATACATGGCTGCTGAGCACTTGAGCTGGGTCAAACTGAGATGTGTTATAAGTGGTGGTGTTTTGGTAAATATTTAATAACTGGCTCTCTGAAAGAGATAAAACACTGGTTTTCAGTGTTTGCCATGCTACAAATACTCCCAGCATACCCCATTTTGAGCTATCAACAAGATTTTGGGTGAGATGTTTGCAGTTGGCTTGCATGAGCCAGTGTAAGCTGGCTCCAGCACACACTGGCTGTGAGTGCAAAGACCACACCAGATTTTGAAGGCTTAATATGAAAAGAAGAATGATATTTTGGTTATACTGGGCTAAATACTATTACTAAAATAAATTCCACCTTTTATTTTTATTTATTTATTTATTTATTTATTTATTTATTTATTTATTTATTTATAGAGACAGAGTCTCACTGTATCACCCTTGGTAGAGGGCCATGGCGTCACAGCTCACAGCAACCTCAAACTCTTGGACTTAAGTGATTCTCTTGCCTCAGCCTTCCAAGTAGCTGGGACTACAGGCACCCACCACAATGCCCAGCTATTTTTGTTGTTGTTGTTGTTGTTGCAGTTGTCATTGATTATTTTAGCTAGCCTGGGCCAGGCTTGAACCCGCCAGCCTCAGTGTATGTGGCCGGCACCCTACCCACTGAGCTATGGGCACCACCAAATTCCACCTTTTAAAGACACTTTTAATAATAGAATTACTAGATTTAAATTAGAAATGTGGCTCACACTGTATTTCTCTTGGGCAGTGCTGCTCTGGACAGTGATCATCATTGCCAACATACAAGGCACACAACTAGAGATTATGTTTCCTAACAAAATTATAATGCCCCCGCTGATGCAGCCTTTTCAAAGAACTGAACTTGTACAATATCAAGCCTCTAAGATAAATTACTAGGTTACAAGAAATACAGGGGACAGAGGAACATGGTAAATGACACCATATTGCTATGGGCAGCAAAATCCAGGATGCAGGGCCTGCTGTAGAACCAAGTTTCTTCAATATATTGCAAGGGGGGAGAAGAGAAGTAGAGGGGGAATACATGTAGTAAAAAGGACTGAAGGCCAATCCACCCATTATAATTTGCCAGCTTTATTTGGACCCTTATTTGGACAAACTCCCTTTATGAAATATATGAGACAACTAGAAATTTGAACATTGACTGTGTGTTTGATGAAACTAAGGAATCACTGCCAATAGTTTTGATGTGAAATAGCATTTTTATTATGTTTTTAAAAGCTTTGTAGAGATAAATACAGAAATATTTACAGATAGGCCATATGTGTAATCCTAGCACTCTGGGAAGCCAAGGTGTGAGAATCCCTTGAGCTCAGGAATTCAATACTAGCCTGAGCAAGAGCTAGACCCCATCTCTACTAAAAACAGAAAAAAATTAGTTGGTTATTGTAGCAGGCACCTGCAGTCCCAGATACTCATGGTGCTGAGGCAGGAGAATTGCTTGAGCCCAGCAATTTGAGTTGCTCTGAGCTAGGTTGAAGGCACAACACCCTAGATTGGGTAACAGAGTGAGACTCCGTCTCAAACAAAATAAAACAAAACAAAACAAAAAATAACCCTTTCAATCGATAACTACTCATCACTCTTAGGGATAAAGCTAAAAATCTTTAATTTCCAGCATGAATTCCCTTTTCCCCTTTTTCTACTATCTTCCACTCAAAATGATCCCCTTCCAAGTCCTCCGATATCATGCTGCTCTGTGACCATTGGTTGCTTTTACCCGCCTCCTTGCCCAACAAACTCCTATTTACCTTTCATGTTCCAACTTAAATAGCAGTTTCCAAGGATACTGCAGAGTAGCTCAGGTCCCCCAGCTCTCAAAATAGCTTGTGTTCTTCTTTCAAAGCACATATACATGTGTATTAACATCTCTCTGCTCTACCAACTTGTAAGGTTCATAAAAGCAGGAATTATATCCCCAATCTGAGTATTGCATCTGAACAGAGTAAATTCTAATGAGTATTTGTTGCATTAATGAATGGAAAAATATCTTTAACTATGATTGTGTCCTTACCCTGCGTCTCTAAACAGTTACTTTAGATATAAATTATCCTATTTATTCTTATTTGTTTATTCATTCATTGTGCAAATAATTTTTTAGGTGCTACTGTCTTCCAACTGTTTGTTTCTCAAGGATATCATTTGTAGCCAACTTATAAGGTTTAAAGGTTTATACTCAGACAAACTAGTCACTGCTCTACCACTTACTAGTGATGGGGGTTTTAGATAAGTTAATTACTTATATCTATCCTAGAAGTTATTATGAGGTTTAAATAATAGAAAGTAAATAAAACAACAGAGTTCATAGCACCCAGTTGGAGCTCTGTGAATGTTCTCTTTTGTCCAGTTTCAGTGATTAACAAAAAATGACTTGGTCCTTGCTCCTTTCAAGATATAACTCTGAGTCCCTGCTCCCTAAACTAATCAGAAAGGTCTCAGAGCCAAAATTCAGAGATACCTCTCCAATTTTAATCCCTTATTAACTAAATGAGTCATTAAGTTTCCTGTTTGGTGAGTAAAAATTGGATTAGAATTCTGTGCTTTAGGCTGTTATCTGTGTGCTTAACAGAAGAGAAAATTACAATTTTCCATTGGATTTATCCCCTTCTTCCCACAACAATCACATAGACAATTAGTCTAGCAGCAAGATGTGGAGTGGATTCTGGAGTCAGGAAGCCCATCCATTAAAGGGCAACAGTAATTAATGCAGCCCTGGGCTGACAAAGGCCTACTGGAGAGGCAAGTAGGAAGGAGAGAGGAGAAACGTCCTAAGGGAGGCCTTTTCTCATGATCAATCTAAAGTGGCCACCTATCATTTTGGCCTTATTGTCCAAGAAACCCCATTTTCCGATATTTTTCTGTGGTTCACTTGCTTCTTTGTTTATTGACTATCTCCCTTCACTAAAATGTAAACTCCAAAAGATAAGGAACCTTATCTGTTCTGTTTACTGTTGTATTATGTATCTAGTCCCCAGAACAATGCACAGTATAAAGTAGCACCCAGTATGCATTTGTGGGATGAATAAATTGTTACTGGAAATGGGAAGCAACCAGATACAATCAAAATAATTTCAATGTTTAAAGTTTGACGAAGATAATAGGGTACCAGTGACAAAGAGAAATATTCTTACAGAGGGAATTGGGGGTTTTTATTTTGTTTTCTTGTTAGGAGGAGATATGAGTTTTACTGATTTTAGGTATGTTAGGCTGAAATTATGGCAAAGCCCTAAAGGTGAAATTTTCTGTGGCATGATCATGTATTCGGTTTGAAATTGAGATTTAAGCAAAATAAACAAACAAACAAATCTACTGAAGGCCCTGCCCTAGACCCCGAGGGCACAATAGTCTCAGCCCTTTGGGAACCCATAATTAACAGAAAGAAAAACTAGTTATGATATAAAATGAAAGTTGTAGTAATAGAATTATAAACACTGTATTACAGGCGCACAGAGGAGGGAATGAGTAATCCTGTTCAAGTTATAGAGGTGTAGGAAATCTTCTCAGTATTAAAGGATGAGTACTAAAGTCCAAGAAAATAAAGTTGGATTGGGAGTGGGGGCCTGAACTTGGTAGTATTATTCAGGTATAATACACAATCTATGCTCTACAAATGATTGGATGAGTGAACAATTGAAAAACATGAAAACACGTATTGGTTATTGATTGACTGATTAATTAAGAGTCTCACTTTGTCACCCTGGGTATAAGTGCTATGGTGTCACAGCTCACAGCAGCTTCCATCTCTTCAGCCCAAGTGACGGCCCAACTTCCGTCTCTTGACTCAGCCTCCCTAATAGGGACTATAGCACCTGCCACATTGCTGGGCTAGTTTTTCTTTTGCTTTCTTTCTTTCTTTCTTTCTTTCTTTCTTTCTTTTTTTTTTTTTTTTTATGTTAGTAGAGATGGGGTTCCACTCTTGTTCAGGCTGGTCTCTAAGACCTGAGCTCAAATAATCTACCTGCCTCAGCCTCTGAGAGTGCTGGGATTACAAGCGTGAGCCATGGCACTTGGCCATATAGCAAACATTTTTATGAAGGTGGAGTGGAGTTAAGAAATAAAATGGAGGGGGGGAGATGGAAATGAGGCACATAAAAATGTTAATCATGGTTGTCTCAGAATGGTGGGGTTATATATCTTCTTGATTTCCTTTCTAATGTTTTTCTGTAATTTCAAGATTTCTACAAGAAAGTATAAAATATGAAGATGAGAAAAATGTATCGCATAATCACAGATTTCATTGTCTCATTCATTTACTTAATAAGTAGTTGTTTAATGTTTGCTATATGTTTACGTTTTCCTCAGTGTTAGAGAGGTTTTAGGACAACCTTAGCAACCTTAGGTAGTTAGCGACAGAAATGGAAGAATGGAGATCACTCTCTCTGGTACTAGACTCTTCTCATTTTCTCTTTTTGTAAAATAGAGTCTCACTCTGTCACCAGAGCTAGAGTGCTGTGACATCAGCCTAGGTCACAACAACCTCAAAATCCTAGGTTCAAGAGATCCTCCTGCCTCAGCATTCTGAGTACCTGGGACTACAGGTGCCTGCCACAACGCCAGGCTTATTTTTCTAGTTTTAGAAGAGATGGGTCTCATTCTCACTCAGGCTGATCTCTATCATTTTGACAACATGTACTTTGGTAATTTGATTGTGTAATAAAATAGCAATATGTTCCTCAGTGGATATCCTTCCATTTCCCTTTAATATACTACCCTCACACACTTTATTCAAAGTCTTATCTTATAAATAAATACCATTTCTCTGTTCAGAAATGTTTAGAACTGCTCATTACTTTCTGAATAATGTTTGGACTATTTACTTTGACATTTAAGGCCTTTTCCAGTCTGGGTTTTACACACATTTGACCCTCCAAATCCCTAGGTTCCGCATCCATGGACTACTATGTCACCCTCAGTAGAGTGCCATGACGTCACAACTCACAGCAACCTCAAAATCTTGGGCTTAAGCAATTCTCTTGCCTCAGCCTCCCAAGTAGCTGGGACTATAGGAGCCCACCATAACACCCGGCTATTTTTTTGTTGTTGTTGTTGCAGTTGTCATCGTTGGTTAGCTGTCCTGGGCTGGGTTCGAACCCGCCAGCCTTGATGCATGTAACCACTGTGCTACAGGCGCAGGGCCTGAAAATATTTTTTTATAATTGTATGCAGAACAGATGTGATGGCTCATGCCTGTAATCCCAGCACTTTGGGAGGCTGAAAAAGAAGAATTGTTTGAGGCCAGGGGTTTTGGCCTGTGCAACTAAGTGAAACTTCCATCTCTAAAAACATTTTTAAAATGAGCTGAACATGGTGGTATGTGCCAGTAGTCCCAGATACTTGGGAGGCTAAGGCAGGAGGATTTCTTGAGCCCAGGAGTTTGAGGCTATGGTAATCATACCATTGCATCCCAGCCTGGATGACAGAGTGAAAGCTATGTAAAAAAATAAAATTGCATCTCTACTTAACATGTACAGACTTTTTTCCTGTTATTATGCCTTAAACAATATTGTATAACAACTATTTACATCGGATTTGCATTGTTCTAAGTAATCTAGACTATTAGATTTGAAGTATACAGGAGAATATATATAGGTTATATGCAAATACTGTACCATTTTATAAAAAGGACTTAAGCATCTGTGGATTTGGTATCCAAAGGGGATCCTGGAACCAATCCCTTGTGAATATCAAGACACAGGTATACTTCTCAGTTATTATATTTGGTCTGCTCATTGCTCATGACAAGATGACAAATATATCTATTATCTGTGCCCCTTATGTTTCACACTTATTCTCAGCTTTGTACCTATTAAGGACGTACCTAATAAGAGTGTGTACACTGCCTTGGCGCTTGTAGCTTAGTGGCTAGGGCACCAGCGACATACACATGAGCTGTGGGCTCAAACCCAGCCTGGGCCGGCCAAACGACAATGACAACTACAACCAAAAAATAGCTGAGCATTGTGTGTGTGCCTATAGTCCCATCACTTAGGAGGCTGAGGCAAGAGAATTGCTTAAGCCCGAGAGTTAGAGGTTGCTGTAAGCTGTGACACCACGGTACTCTACTGAGGGTGACATAGTGAGACTCTGCCTCAAAAAAAAAAAAGAAAAGAAAAGAAAAGAATGAGTATGCTGATTAATTTTCTCAAGGAGGTGTTTGGCAGAATGAGGAAGATAGCCAGATAGCCAATCCGTGAATAAGATAGAACTTCTATTTGGTTCACATTTAACAGGCATGGGATCATTAGTAAATAATTTTGACTTCTGGTGGTGCCTGTGGCTCAAAGGGGTAGGGCGCCGGCCCCATAGGTTCAGAGGTGGTGGGTTCAAACCCAACCCAGGCCCAAAACTACAAAAATAATAATAATAATAATAATAATTTTGACTTCTTTGAAAAGCCTATGCTTTTCAAATATTTTTATTTATTCATTTATTAATTGCTAGATGGATGTAATATCATGGATCTAGGAAGGAGATGGGGGAAGTCAACTAAAAATAAAGCAATTACAAATTGTGACAAATGTTATGAAGAAACAAAGAAGAAAGCAAGAAAGAGGCCGGGCACAGTGGCTCACACCTATAAACTTAGCACTTTGGGAGTCTGAGCTGTGAAGATCCCTTGAGCTCAGGAGTTCAAGACCAGCTTGAGCAAGGATGAGACTCTGTCCCTACTAAAAATAGAAAAATTAGTTGGGCATTGTGGTGGGTGGCTGTAGTCCCACCTACTTGAGAGGCTGAGGCAAGAGGAACCCTCAAGCCCAAGGGTTTGAGATTTCTGTGAGCTAAGTTGATGCCATGGCCCTCTACCCAGGGCCGCAGAGTAAGACTCTGTCTCAACAACAACAACAACAAAAAAAAAAAAAAAAAGGAAAAGAGAGAGAGAGAGAAAGAAAACAAAAAAGAAAAACTTTTTGTTTTTGAGACAGTCTCATTCTGTTGCCCTCGATAAAGTGCTGCGGTGTCATAGCTCACAACAACCTCAAACTCTTGGGTTCACGTGATCCTCTTGCCTCAGCCTTTCCAGTAGCTGGAGCTACAGGTGCCCACCACAATGCCCAGCTATTTTCAGAGATGGGGTCACAATCTTGATCAGGCTGGTCTCAAACTCCTGAACTCAGGTAATCCACTTAGCTGGGCCTACCAGAGTGCTAGGATTGGAGACGTGAGCCACTGTGCCCAGCTGAGAAACTTTAGATAAGGATGAGTATGCTAATATTTTAGCCAAAAAAAATTAGAAGGAACTAGTTTAGCTCATAGAGGAGAATGAATTTTTGAAGTAGAACAGTGTATATAAAGACCCAGAGATGGAAAAACGTTCCTGATATTAAAAGATGCTCACAGAGAGTGAAGTGAGTAAGAGGGGGGAGGGGGCAGGAGATGCTGAAAGGAGGCAGAGCCAGAGCAAGTGGGTCTTGTAGGCCATAGTAAGATGTAAGTACAATATGCGGCATGTTGTTGTAAGAGTCAAGGGACAGCGAGAGGGTTTTGAGCCAGGGAATGACACAGTCTGATTATAACTTTGAGAAATTTCTCTATCACTTGTGTGAAGACTAGAATACATGGAAAGGCCATTAATTGTACCAGTGGCAGTGTGGGTAGAAAGAAGTGGACATACTTAATATATTTTGGAGATAGAAATTATGAACACCTTATGAAATGATGAATTTGAGCAAGTTTAGTAAACTACAAAATGCCATATACACTTTGAGGTTGGTTTTTTTTTTTTTTTTTTTTTGCTAGAGCACAAACAGACACTGACAGATAACACTTTTTGAGTTTTATTATCACACTTCTGAGTCTAGTTGAACCAGAAAGATTGTATTAAATTATTCTGCTACCTATGGGACTTAATTATATCTGCTCTTTGTATCTGTGTTGTATCATCCGTCTGATCCAACTATATCTGCTCTTTTTAAAAAATAAATTAACTTTTTTCTTAAATTCTCAATATAAGAAGTCATTTATTCAGCAAATATTCATTAAAGAATACTGGACTCTTAGTATAAATGTATGTAGGTGGTGGATTTTAGTGCAAATTGATCTAAAACAAGATTAATATATCATTTATATATATATGTATAAATATATATATATATTTTTTTTTTCTTTTGTTTTGAGATAGTCTTACTCTGCTGCCCAGGCTAAGTGCCATGGCATCATTTATATTTAAAGACATGCAGTACTTTCTCGACAAATAGCTCTTTAAATACAAAAGAAACTCCGTTATTAACCTATGAGAATTTTGTCCTGGCATAATGTAAAGATTGTTGGTGGAAAATAACAGAACAGAATCATAATTTCCATTGGAATTTAGGATCACAGAGCCTTAGAGTACTTTTTTGTCTAAATAAATAATGACAATTACCCAAGTAAAGAATTTTGAGAATTGCCGATATACAGAAATACATCTTTGATTTTAGAATCTTTCTTTTACTAATAAAATATAGTACAGCAAATGAATATTAGTGAATTTTCCTATGTTTTCTTTTTTTTCATCATTGTTGTTTTTTGAGACAGAGTCTCTCTATATCATCCTCAGTAGAGTGCTGTGGCCTCACAACTCACAGCAACCTCGAACTCAGGCTTAAGTGATTCTCTTGCCTCAGTTTCCCATGTAGCTGGGACTACAGGCGCCCACCACTACGTCTGGCTATTTTTTTGTTGTTGTTGCAGTTGTCATTGTTGTTTAGCTGGCCTGGGCTGGGTTGAACATGCCAGCCTTGGTGTATGTGGCCGGTGCCCTACCCTGGGCTATGGGTGCCGCTGCAAATTTCAGGAGTCTTCAAACTTTTTAAACAGGGGGCCAGTTCACTGTCCCTCAGACCGTTGGAGGGTCAAACTATAGTTTAAAAAAAAAAACTATGAACAAATTCCTATGCAACTGCACATATCTTATTTTGAAGTAAAAAACAAAATGGGAACAAATACAGTCACACCGCCTCATGTGGCCCGCAGGCCTAGTTTGAGGACCCTGCTTCTTTTGCTCCACTTTAACCTTGAACATTCTTTGAGGAGATTCTGAATTTCAAATAGATCCAAATCACCCCCCAAATAGTAACAAATTTTATCCTATCTGCCAACTTAAAGTCTTGGCTTTTGTTTAAAGTAAATGGATTAACATTGTCATTGTTGGGATTTTCTCCAATCTAGGTTTGATAGATTATCACCAATTTAAAGAAACCCATCAGACCCCTCCCTACTTTTTTCTCCCCACTCCTCCCTCCCCTAAACAAGAAGGCCTTTCTTTCCCACAGTAAGATTTTATGACTCATTTTCTTTGAATGCAGGCAATATAAGTCTAGTACCCTTCTGCCATCACATAATTGGAAAGGTTTTTCCTTATTGAACAGATTTGATAAATGTTTGCCTGATATTTTCTTTAAGTCCAGATGTCCTTGTACATTTTTTAATGTGAAAAAAGTAAATTATTTCTCTCTGGTCTTTCCCCATCACTTTTTCAGAGCACTTCTAGTACTAGGCAGACTAAAGGTTTTCAGAGCTTTGTGGACTTAAGCACCCTGAGATATACACTTCTTCTCCAGCGTGTGCCTAGGACTTCTGAGTATCCGCACTGTCCTGTGTCTTGTTTTTTTGTTTTGTTTTATTTTTTTGAGATAAAGTCTCAGTTTTTCACCCTCATTAAAGTGCTATAACGTCATAGTTCACAGTAACCTTCAACTCTTGGATTTAAATGTTTCTCTTGCTCAGCCTCCTGAGTAGCTGGGATTATAGGCGCCCACCACAATGCCTGGCTATTTTTAGAGATGGGGTTTCAGTCTTGCTCAGCCTGGTCTCCAGCCTGTGAACTCAGGGCAATCCACCTGCCTCAGCCTTCAGGAGTGCTAGGATTACAGGCATGAGCCACCACGCCCAGCCCTGTGTCATCTTTCTTACTGTTTAATAAATGGATTGCTCCAAAGTAAAAAGAAACCAAAGTCCACTCAACCCATCTGTGCAGTGATTCAGGAATATGAAGGAAGATATTATGCCATACTCTGAGCTGCTAGCAGGGCACTTTTCTTTTCTTTTCTTTTTTTTTTTTAGAGACAGAGTCTCACTTTCTTGCCTTCCGTAGAGTGCTCTGGCATCACAGCTCACAGCAACCTTTAGGTCTTGGGCTTAGGCAATTCTCTTGTCTCAGCCTCCTGAGTAGCTGGGACCACAAGTGCCCACCACAACGCCCAGCTTTTTTTGTTGTTGTTGTAGTTTGCCTGGGGCTGGGTTCGAACCTGCCACCTTTGGTATATGGGGCCAGCACCCTACCTACTGAGCCATAGCCACCGCTCAGGGCACTTTTCTACCAAAGATACAGATATATGTTTGACAGGAGTTCATTTTCTTTCTTTCTTCTTCTTCTTTTTTTTTTTTTTTGTAGAAACAATGTCTCACTGTACCGCCCTCGGTAGAGTGCCGTGGCATCACAGCTTCAGCTTTGGGTTTATGCGATTTTCTTGCCTCAGCCTCCCGAGCAGCTGGGAGCACAGACACCCATCACAGCACCCAGCTATTTTTTTGTTGCAGTTTGGCCGGGCCAGCACCCTACCTACTGAGGGTGCTGTACCAGCTATCCTTGGTTTATGGGGCTGGCGCCCTATTCACTGAGCCACAGGCGCCGCCCGACAGGACTTCATTTTCATTCTGATTGCCACTATGACTATCATGGCCTGTTGAACTATACTTCCTTTTTTTTTTTTTTTGAGACAGAGCCTCAAGCTGTCGCCCTGGGTAGAGTGCTATGGCATCACAGCTCACAGGAACCTCCAACTCCTGGGCTCAAGCTATTCTCCTGCCTCCGCCTCCCAAATAGCTGGGACAATAGGCGCCCAGCTATTTTTTGGACTTAAAAACGCCTGGCTATTTTTTGGTTGCAGCCAGCCGTCATTGTTGTTTGGCAGGCCCAGGCTGGATTCAAACCCACCAGCTCAGGTGTATGTGGCTGGTGCCTTAGCCGCTTAAGTCACAGGTGCCAAGCCAATACCTCCTTTCTTTTTAAATTCTGTTTTTCATTTTTTCACAATATGGGCAAGGGTATGTTTGCTATCTCTGAAAGTTTCCTCAACATTGACATTTATAGAGTATATCATTTCATTGTCTCGTCAATAATGGAACATTGAAAAATAATAATGGAAGATATTGATCTATACTTGATATATGCAATGTAAAGTCATTATATATGTATACATAACCGTAAGTATGTGTGTGTGTATCTATATGCACCTGTACACACAAAGCACATAGCGGCCATTTCTTTATTTCTTTATCTCTTTCTTTCTTTCTTTATTTTTTTGAGACAGAGCCTCAAGCTGTCGTTCTGGGTAGAGTGCCGTGGCATCACATCTCACAGCAACCTCCAACTCCTGGGCTCAAGCGATTCTCCTGCCTCCGCCTTCCAAGTAGCTGGGACTACAGGTGCCTAACACAATGCCCAGCTATTTTTTTTGGTTGCAGCCGTCATTGTTCTTTGGCAGGCCTGGGCTGGATTCGAACCCGCCAGCTCAGCTGTATGTGGCTGGCGCCTTAGCCGCTTGAGCCACAGGCGCTGAGCCATAGCGGCCATTTCTTAAAAGAGAAGGCACATCTAAATTCTGACAAAAGACAGCTTTAGGGATGGCAGTACTAAACAAAAATCCCTGAATTTCCATGCTCTTCCCTTTGCCAGACCCTTCACGGTAAACATGGAGATATTGGGAACCGTGGAAACCCGGAAAGGCAGTCAAATACAGCAGAACTGCACAGAAGTGGAATCTTAGGAGCTGCGTTCTTTCCAGTCTGAGCTTCAACACCACTCACTAGAGATCTTGAATAAGGCATGCACTTAGTTTCTCCGAGCCTTGGTGTCCTTTCCTATTAAATAGGAATCATTCCTTATAGTTTCAAAGGTATATGAAAGTACTTCATAGAGTAATATGTTAATGTTAGTTGTTGCTCTCACTTACAAGTAAAAGCAGAGACTGTAAACAAAGAAGAGTAGGAATCTATTTATTTATTCATTTATTTATTTATTCTTAAGTGTTCTTACCACTTGGAAGAGCAGGAATTTAAAGAATCTAAATCTGGAGGTCTTAGTCCAAAACTACCTTATCCTAACCT